>QGSO01000361.1:1052882-1105382 GCA_011037825.1 Carya cathayensis | reverse complement strand
TTACTACCATTACTATGGATAACCTTTGGTTCATCAGGAACAAATTGGAGCACAATCAGTCTGTCCCCTCCCCTAGGTCCTATATAGAGTCTGTCTAAAATTCTTTTTAACAGCACTCCAGAGCTTGGTCTTTGGAAAACAACCAGATAGAAGAAAATGAAGACATGCATTCAGTGGGGTTTCACCTCATCTTCTTTGATGTTGTGGTCAAGCAGCAGGGGAATATATTGGCAACAATATGTATGAAAGATATAAGTGAAATTGTCTTTGCAAAAATTGATCTCTCATTCAGTGGTAGCCTAAACTTAGGAAAGTATCATTGGCATTAATGAGCATTAAAGAAGCAGCTTTGCTAAACCTAGAAAGAATCATTCTACTAGGAGATTCTAATGTGACCATCAAAACTATCTCTCACTCCATTATCCAAGATTGGATCTTGAGCCTCATAGTCAATGATATCAAATATATTTTAAATTCATTCTTGAAATAGAAAATGAGGAAAATTCATCGATTGCAAAATCGATGCACGTATAATATAGCACAATGGCTGGCGGCAATACAAGCTTTTGGCAATATTCCCTTGATCAAACTTCCTCCATTTTTATTGTAATTTCACAGTGGTAGAGATTCACATTTTGTATAAATTCGGATCTGAACTTTGTATCTTATGTTATTGGCTATATATAAATATATATATATATATATAAATAAAAGATCTTTCTTGCAAAAAAAAAGTCAATTTCCTTATTTATTGATTATCCACCTATTTTCTTCTATGCGCGAAATGTCCAAACAACCTTCTGAAGTCGGTCAACAACTCAACAAAAACATTCCCCAGTTTTGTTAAAAAAATAAAAAACAGCTACGTTCCGCGTTGACAGAAAACACCCTTCAAATCTATCTTCCGGCTTCCTAGCTTCAAAATCCCAGAGCTCCCCGGGATCCTCGCCGGTGGTTTTGATCAGGCGAAGATGACATCAGTGGCGGTTGCAGTGAACAGTAGCTCCGGCGGAGGAGGAGGCAGAGGAAGTCGACGCGCGGTTCGCTGGGCAGTGGAGAATCTCATGCTCAAATCCGATCGCTTTGTCTTAGTCCATGTCATGCCCAGAATCGCTTCAATCCCGACTCCATGTACGTTCCTTTCTCTCTGCTCCGTTTGTTTGATTTCGAGAAAGTGGTGGGAAAAAACCGAATTCCTGGCGTATTTATTTGGACGGCTTTATGTTCCAAGTTTCCAATTTTCTCTAATCTTCGTCTCGTGGGCACTCAAGCTGTCAAATCAGTTTTTCTCAGCTTGAGTGATTTCTCAGTTTTTCTCGGCCACCTTGCGTGGGTTAATTTTTTATAAGGCTTTTGCTTGGCTGCTACAAAAATGTGAGAACAGAGCGATGTTGGGAGAGAAAAACAGAGTCTCGAACACATATTGTTAAACCTCGTTTAGCCAAATCAGTGGGTCGGGTTACAATAATATCATGCTGTCTATTTATTTTTTGTTGTTATTACTCGATGTGTGATTTTAGTCTCAAAACTCCAACAAACGGAAGCTAGATGTTCGTGTGTTATCGTGACAATTACCATTGATGGAATTATATCTACGTGAGGTGAATTTCCGAAGATACCATTACGGACGATTTTGGCAATTGATTGAATTTCCCAACCAAAGAACGTAGGAAACAAGTAATCATGGGCCAACATTTTTTAGAAATTGGACATTGATTTTATAGCTGTTGAGTTGTGGGGTAGTGAGCTACAATGTCACGTTAGTCGGGCTGTTGTTTATTTATTTTAATTTTTTATAACAGCGGGAGAGCATATTCCTGTAGAAGAACTGGCTGAGAATGTGGTGGCAACATACGTGGAGGATGTGAAACTAGAGTTTGAAAAGGTATTTGTTCCATATAAGGAACTATGCAAGACAATAAAGGTGAGATTTTCTTCTTGCTCAAGCTAGATTCTGCTCATGTTGAGGTTGTAGGGAAGTATGAATTTTATTGTGGTAACTTGTATAGATGGAAACCTTGCTTCTGGAGGATGATGATCCCGGGACTGCACTCCTTAGATATGTATCTGCGTCGGGAATTAAAAGTTTAGTTCTAGGATCTTGCTCTTCAAACTTTGTTATGAGGTATGCTATCATTCTTACTTTGAGTATCATCCGTTATTTTATTAAGTGTTTATATGCTGTTAATCCATATGGTTAGAAAGATATCCATTTGTGATATGAAATCATCGAAACAGTGAGGTTATGACTAATTGGAACAACTTGTATCAACTTTATTGAGGACACCATGAAGGTCCAGCCTAAGACACCTGTACTACACTTGAAAAGACACTGATGTCTAAATGTCTTCTCATGTCTAAAGAAACTATGTTATTACAACCCATTTTTGTTGATATCTTATGTACAATCTGACGTTTTATCTCAGCTATTCTAGAACGTAGGCAGTACTCTAGTATTTATGCTACTAGGCATTACTCTAGTATTCATAATTTCATGGGAACATAGCTGGAGGATTTTAATCATGGGAGTTTATAAGTGTGTGTTTAGTAGAGCAAGTCTTGGCTACATGAAAAGATAATCTGATGACATCCAAGTCCTAAATATTTGGTAAGTATAATCTGATGAGGCCCTTCTTTGGCTGTATTTATGGTTAATTTGTGAAGCTCATAACTGTAGTTCCTTAACTTTTCTTACAGTTTTACAGCTTTTTTTGGGGGAGGGGTGTTTTGTTCGTACTCTGCATTTTTGGTACTGCTTCTGAGATTTATTGCAATTTCTTTTAGGAAGCTTAAGGGACCCGGGGTACCAACAACTGTTCTGAGATGTGCAACTGGCAGTTGCAATATTTTTATTGTATCTAGAGACAATATCCTCACAAAACCAGCCGATTCCTTATCCACTGTTGGTAAGTTGAAAGTGCATCATATTCATATATCAGGCAACAATTTGTCACTTCCTTAATTGTTTATCCATTCCTCTTACAGAAAATAAAGAAGGTTCCAGTGACATTACTAAACAACTATCTAGGCTTGATTTTCCCTCTGTGGAATCCAAGGTTTACAACAGCTTTGGAACATCGTCAATGCTGCAGCTTAGTTACGTAAATTCTCAAGCATTCACAAATATGGATTCTTTTACAAATGCCAGCGTGGATCATGAAAGGAATCATCAAAGATTTGAAGGTGACTTTGAAACAATTAAGTGCTGCAATTCCTTTTCCTCTACAAAACCTGGGCAGGTAAAAAATTTTATGACGGTTATACAACTCTTCAATTTTTCTGTTGTTGTAGTGTGCGAGTATAATATGAAGTACCTTTGTGCAGACAGGTATTCAGGCTGAAGTAGAACAACTGCAACTTGAAATTCAGAATACTGTTGCCATGTACAAACGGGCCTGTGGAGAGCTGGTCCATGCTCAAAAAAAAGTAAGGGTTCATAATGCTGATAAATAATATTATGGTGGATGTTTTATCATTTAGTGATGTTTCAAAGATCTGAAGGCATAAGATTTAAAAACTTAAAGTAAACTTCTATTTATATCCAACCTTTCAGGGGGGGAAAAGAAATCAGTTTTTTAGGAGTTCTTTCAGTTTTAAACTAGGTTTGTAGTATATTTCAAGACCAAATTAACATATTTGCATCCAAAGTTTTTGTGTTACGTTAGCAAAATCGCATACTTATATCTAAACTATAAAAAGGATCTTGGAGAAGAATGTGTAATTTTGGTTGGCTCAGAGAAAGAATGTGTTATATCTAAACTATCTAATATAACTCTGATCTTTTTCCATCGGTTCTTCAATTTGCAGGTTGAGTTACTTTCCTCTGAATGCCTTGAAGAGGCTAGAAGAGTAAATGCTGCTCGAGATAGAGAAGAAACTCTGAGGAAAATTGCTGCTGAAGACAAAGCCAAGTATTTGGAAGCCATAAAGGAGGTTGAGGAGGCACGAAACTTACTTGCTAAAGAGGCTTATGAAAGGAAGATAGCTGAACTGAATGCCCTCAAGGAGTCCTTGGAGAAACAGAAAATTGTTGATGCACTATTCTCTGGTGACAAGAGGTACAGAAGGTATACTAGGGATGAAATAGAGACAGCAACACAATTATTCTCAGAGAGTAATGTGATTGGTGAAGGTGGGTACGGGAAAGTTTACAAGTGCAGTCTTGATCACACTCCAGTAGCTGTTAAGGTTCTAAGTCATGATACAATTGGCAAGAAAGAGGAGTTTCTGAAAGAGGTATTTTATTTATTAGATCCTTTTCAGTTTTCAGTTACAGTAATGTTTCTAAACTCAGTCGATCCCCCTGCTGTGCTGTCTTCTACCAAATATCCGTTGTTGAATTCTTGAATTTCTTTTAGAAATTCAGAAGTGTGACGATCATCTTTGTTTTAGTCCATGTCCATTATCCTCAATAATATCACGTGTATCAGTGAAAGCTACTAAATTTCCTTTGAACTCCCTTGAAGTCCATGTACTATGTTTGGTTGCAATAGGGTGGGAAGTAATGGAAATGAAAGAGAGGAATGCTATTTTCCCTTTAGAAGTTTGATTGTGGAGACAAAAGTTGGTGAGAGAGCAGATTGTGTTGTGGGCTTTGCAAGAGTTAAACATTGCCGCAGATTTTCTCTCTCTTCTTCCTTGCATTTGGGAGGAAACAAAATGGTGGCCAGGTAGGTAGAGGGGATCCCCCTGATCTCCCTTCACTCCCCTCCCCCCTCTCGTGTGCTTTTGGTAGGTTATTCCCCACCCCCCCCCCCCCCCCCCACCAAAAAAAAAATGCCAAACATAACTGTAAAACAGTTGGTTTTGCAGAAATGGGTTTGGTCTCCCTATGAACACTTGCAGACAGACCTTCCTTTTGCAGGACTCCTTTTTTTCAGTTCTTCAAGCCCCTTATTTTTGACTTATTGTGCCATCAATGGCACCACTCAAGCTGATTCTCAACTTACTACTTTGTAATAGAACTCTTCTTGAATTTGGTAACCCATGCTTTTCTTATATTTTAAATGGCATCTTCCAATAAATCCTGATTGCAATTTACTTCAGTGCTGAATATCATGAAGCCATGGTTTGTTGCTGCAAATATGATGCAAGTGTTTACCTCTGTATTCTCCCAATCCTTGTTAGGTTGAAGTTTTAAGCCAGTTGCGCCATCCCAACGTGGTTTTGATGCTTGGAGCCTGTCCTGAGAATGCTTGCCTGGTCTATGAATACTTGGAAAATGGAAGCTTGGAGGAACATATTTTCCACCGAGATGGGCAAGCACCACTTCCTTGGTTTGTTCGATACCAGATAGTTTTTGAAATCGCTTGTGGACTTGCATTCTTACATAATTCAAAACCAGAGCCAATTGTTCACCGTGATCTAAAGCCAGGTAATATCTTGCTAGACAGAAATTATGTAAGCAAAATTGGAGATGTTGGGCTTGCAAAAATGATTTCTGATGCTGTGCCTGACGACATTACGGAGTACAGAAACTCAATCCTTGCCGGTACACTCTGCTACATGGACCCAGAGTATCTGAGAACCGGCACGATCCGACCCAAATCAGATTTATATGCTTTTGCAGTCATAACCTTACAGTTGCTAACAGGTCGCAAACCAAATAGGCTTCTATCAACTGTTGAAAATGCCATGACAAAGGGCACCCTTCCTGACATCTTAGATAAGTCAGTCAGAGGTTGGCCATTGGCCGAAACAGAGGAACTAGCTCGAATTGCACTGAGGTGTTCAAAACTTAGATGCAGGGATAGACCAGATCTTGATACAGAAGTTCTGCCAGTCCTCAAAAGACTGAGTGATGTTGCAAATGCTAGTTCAAGAGTAGAAAGAGATAATATTAATGCACCAAAACACTACTTCTGCCCAATCCTACAGGTAAAATCTTGCACTTTATCAGATGGAATTGGTTAAATGAGCTTGAATTTCAAATGTTGCTTTCCTCTCATGTGTTGTTTCGTTGGTAATGCAGGAAATCATGGATGACCCACAAATTGCTGCGGATGGTTTTACATACGAGCATGAAGCAATTCAGGCATGGCTTAAGAAACATAATGTATCACCTGTTACAAAGCTTAGACTCCAGCATTTTACATTAACTCCAAACCAGGCACTACGTTCTGCCATTCAGGACTGGAGGTCACGTGCGAAATTTTCACATGCCTAGATTATCAACCTTTTCAATAAATAAAAACAAAGAACCACAGTATTTTATTCTTTATTTTCTACATGATCTAGTTTGGGTTTATTGCACTTGTACCTCTCATTCTTCTTGTATTTGAAAGATTTTTTAAGTTCAAGCAGAAAAGCGAACGTTCAAGTTCAGCTCGATCAAATAAAAGGGAAATGCTAGTTGTCCCAAGTAGGGGAGAAAGCTTGTCGGACAACCGTTTCGGACCGGACCGAAGCTTGGACCGGTTGGTCTTGGTTTAAGGATTTCTTAACTTTTGGTCTTCAGTCCGGTCCTGGGGTGGGATTTCCTCGGATCAGACTGATAGAATTGGGAAAATATATATTTTTAATTTTTAAATATATTATATATATTATGTTATATAATAATTATATAATTAATTATGTAATTTTTATTTAATTTATTATCACTGAATATATAAAATATTTTTTTAACGAGTTAGTTATATAATCTATATTAATAATTTACTTAATTTAAATTTAATAATTTAAATAAGTTTTTTATTAATTTATTTTAAAAAAATTGAACCGGACAGAACAGACTAGATCAGTCCTTATGAATGTTCAATAAAAAAAAGTCCAAATGCCTCATCGGACCCATCCTCGAGCTACACCTTTGTGGGTGAATTTAGACTATTGTTGGGCTCTTCGGTTCAGTGTCCAAGTCCAAGTTCTAACAAAGTCAACATGTTGAGCTGGGCTCGAAATTGATTCATTTTTCTAGGAAGGTTATATTATTTATATTAATTACTTAAAATAAAGCATAAATTAGCTCTGAAAACTTTAACCAACGAGACAATGATTCAGTTTGTAACTCGCCTCTTAATAACGACCTCGTTTTGTGTTTGTAACCTCTCACTTTAAAAACAGTTTTTTATAAATTTGGGTATCCCGTTATAGTTTAGGTAACTGGATTTTTATAATTGGATAAAGCTGAGTACACTCCTAAGTGATAACAAGATTAATCCGGACGGGTACCCGGACCGTGTTATAAACTCGGATGTGGATTCGGATATAATCAAGTACTAGGATTTGCATCCATATTTCCAGCCTATAATTAGAAAATTAATTATAGACTGGAAATATCACCCAAATTTACTTTATATTACTGCATCCATTTTTGTGTTATAAACAGTTTTTTCATTATATAATATCTATAATTTGCTTTATATTACCTTTACGGTCCTATCTTTTATTTTTTTATTTTTTTCCTTTAGTAAGTATGTGGTATAAGAATAATAAGTATAAAAATTCAATTAGTTTAATAAGAATAAAATAAAAATAATTAAAAATATATATAATGTGTGCTGTGTGGAATGTTGAGTAACAAAACTCTTATATAATATATTTGTAAACATTAACTATATTTACATCGGATGTATAGAACATATAGGTTTGCTTATATATAGTTATAATATAGTACATGTAGTCATATCTATAGTAACTTTAGTCAGGTCCTGTTTGGATATTGAAAGTGTTTCATCTCATATAATTATTATAATTTTTTAAAATTTCTACATAAAATATAACAAACAATTCAACTTTTTCAAATCTCGAAATAATAATAATATTTTATTCAATTTTTAACTTTTATCGAAAACCTCCTCACCTCTTCATACTATCCAAACCAGGTTGGATATTGGATTGAATTGAGTTGAGTTAAGTTGAGTTGAATAAAATATTGTTAAAATATTAATTTTAAATATTATGAGTGTGTTCGGATTTAAAAAAGTTACATTTTTTATTATATTTTATATAAAAATTTGAAAAAATATATGATAATTTGAAAAATATGTAATGATGAGATAAAGTGAGTTGAGGAAGATTTGGTAACAAAACTCTGGGCCTAATCATGTTGCCGAGGTCTTCACATGTGTGACACTTTATTGTTGTCTTATTTAAAAGGGGAGCTTCATGTCTCATTTAAAAGGGTGAGTTTCTTATTTCTTCAATATTCAAAAAACTCACTCGAATAATTATAAATAATATAGAAATCATAATATTAATAGTCTGATGATCTGAAAGCATATGGGTTGATTCTCCAAATAAAAAACTTGAGTTTAAAACTCCCAGCTCCTTTGTATAAAAACTATTTATTAATATTCACATATCATATTAAATAATATCCCAACAGAGCCGCCTAAATTATACAAATTCGGCACTTGAGCATTTTAACTCGGTTCCTGACGGATTTTTTCTTGAGTCCAATCACCAACTAATTTTTTATCTTATTAAAAGATACTTAAAGTTATATTTAAATGTTGAGTTGGTCTCATAATAATAATAATAAAATATTAAATAATTTTTTAATGATAATAACATGTTTGTGTGATAATAAACATTAAATTACTCAAGAAAAAAAAAAAAAACATTTTTCCCACGTAGCTATGATGCAATGGATGACACAATCAGTTAATGGTACCAACAAAAAATTTGTCTGCGACTCTGCATCGTTGACTTGGATGAATTATTCTTTATGGTGATTGGGATATACTTTTTCTCTGCCGACGCTGGCGTTCAATAGGTTGACTTAGGCATAGTCGGTGCTTCTCGAAGTTGACCCAATGCTTTCTTTCTGTACGTATGTACTCTGAGCCCTTAGTCAATTACTTTTAAATTTTAACATAAAATATAATAAATAATTTAATTTTATCAAATCTAATAATAATAATAATATTAAAAAATATTACCCAGATAACTAACACAAGAGAGGTAAATTGAATTGTATTTTAAAAAACTAACAATTATAAATCAAATTTACAATATAAAATATAAACAAAATACGAAACAGCAATAAATATAAAGAGTAAGGGTAAAAGAGAAACAGACTCAGTATGTTAACGAGATTCGGCCACACTGCCTACGTCCTCGCCTCAAGTTACCCATTGAGGATCCCCAAATTCACTATTCAACTTCCTTCAGGTGGAGATAGAAACCTATTACACCTTTGAACAACACAACTACAAAGGATCCGTGTAGAACACCATCTACACTTGCAATTACCTTACACGTAATAATTCAACTATTCCTTGTGTAGAACACTTTCTACACGCACAAGGGTTATACACACAATTTTACTGATACAAGAGCTAATAGTGGGTAGGTTATCAGAGAACACTTCTCAATTAGTGAAATAAAAACAATACAACATAAACTATATCTCTCAAAATGAATAAAGGTTAAGGCTCAATGCTTAGAAAAGAGAGAATAAAAACTTTGAATGAATGTTGTATACTCTTGGTATTATATATGTGAAGCTCTCAAATGTTTTATTTATAGGCATATGAGACTTTATATTCAAATTTAAAAAGATTCACATGTCAAAGATAACATCATTCACTTTTCAAAAATTTCAAACCTAATTTTTTTACTTTTTGCATATGATAAAAGGAGCATACTTTACTTTTCAAAAATTTCAAACCTAATCTTTTTACTTTTTGCATATGATAAAAGGAGTACACTTTACATTTCAAAATTTTCAAACAAAATCATCTACATTTTGCATAAATAAAAAAAAGTATCAATCACTTTTGAAAATATTCAGATAAAGCATGCACATGTGAAAGATGACAATCAATTATCTTTAATATTTTCAAAGTTCAAACATTTCATCATGTCATGCACATGTGAAAGATGACAATCAATCATCTTTCAAAATTTTTAAATTTAATTTTCAAAATATTCATACACATGTAGAAAATGTATTTTAATTCTTTATGATAAAATATTAATTTTGATTATTAATCCTAATTTCGAATTTTTAAGAGATTTACAACATTACTCTATGACTTTAATGTGAATTTGTTCCCTTCTTGCTCATGTTTGGTTCCTTAATATGCTTGACTCCATTGTGTAGACAACTTAAACTTGAGACTCCTTTATTCTTTGAATTTATTTGTTATTATCAAAATCTATGTATAGATATATAATTACATGAAACTTGAAACCTTTGATTCAACAAAAAATAATCTTCTAATAATATTTTATTTAACTTTTATCTCAACTCTATTTAATTTAACTCAACATTCAAACACAGCCTTACAGTTAAATGCCCAAACTTAAAAAAAAAAAAAAAAAAAAAATCAAACTTCAACCTCCTAACTCATCCCTTACAAGTATCTCCAGAGTATAAATAATATTTTTAATTTTAAAGTAGGCAATTTTTGTATTTTAAAAAAATAATTAAATAAATCTAAAATTTATATAAAAAATTATTTTTTTAATAACGATCTCCACTTTTCCTTAAAAAAAAGTACATAAAATCTGCACACCTGATACTGCAAATAACGTTACTCTATCAAGATACGTTGGTTTGGACTTTAAAAAATAAATAAATAACTTGAAAAAATTCATTCTTTAATATTTAGGAGGAATATTATTTTTTTCAAAAATATTATACAAAATTTGCTTAAATTTATATCTAGCATTATATTTTAAAAATATAAAAATTCGTACAAAATGTGTAGGGAAATAAATAAACAAAGGTTGACACGAGAAAAGGTACTAAGACGTTTACAATTAGCACGTGTGGGTCAAGTTTTAAAATAGTCACTCCATTTAGGCCCGGATTGTCACGTTATTAAAAATTTCATCTCATTTCATCATTACAATTTTTTCAAATCTCCATATAGAATATAATAAATAATTTAAATTTTTCAAATTTTAATACAAATTTAATATTAAAAAATTATATTATAATAATATTTTATTTATTATTATTTAAAATATTCCATCTCATCTCATTTTATTTGTGTAACCAAACGGGACCTTAAATTTTGTAGATCCTGACTAAAAATGTTGACACGATAGCTTATACACATCATTAGAGAAGTGATAATTGAAGTTATAAAAAAAATAAGTAAATATAAAATCTATATAAAAAATTAATTTTTTAATAATAAACTATATACTTTTTCAAAAGAAATGTGCGACGTTTGAATAATCTATTACTATATCTAATATTACTCTTAAGTTAGATTTGGATATAATGACACTTTTAACTCATCTCATCATTATAATTTTTTTAAATTTCTACACAAAATATAATAAACAATTTAATTTTTTTAAATTATAAATTAATATTAATATTAAAAAATAATATTTTATTTAATTTTTAATTTTTATCTAAAACAATCTCAATCTCGCTTTCCAAACTGTATCTTAATCAAAAGACGATTATGACATGGCACCTGGCTGCCTTAATGGGCCTGGTTGGGGCTACCAATGGGATGGCCACCGTTGACGCAGCTTACCCAAAGGGTTGACCATCCATGGCCATCTTCTTCAATTTTGTTGTCTTTATTAGTTTCTCTTAATTTACTTTTATTTTATTTAATATTTATTATATTCTTTAAATGTATTGATAATGTTTTAAACAATTTTTATAAATTTATGTATTTTAGAAATTATGTTATTGAAAATTTTAGTTCATACTTTTTCTTTAATTTATTTAAAAAAAAAAGTTCAAGGTTTTCTAATTTCTTATGTGTTTTAATTTTTAACTTTGTTGGTTTTCTAAAGTTTATAACTTGATTTTGTGTGAAACTTTTTTTTACTATGTATTTTTTTTTATTTTTTTATAATTCATGTTGACTATGCATTTTTTGTCTAAGGATCATGCTACTTAAGGCACCATTTGACAACCATTTTTTACAACTATCAACAAAAATTGAAAGAAAGTTGAAAACACAGTTTTCTTCATGGTTTCAAGAAATGGTTTTTAAATGGGATGCTACTAAGTGTCATGTTTTTTTTAAAAAAAAAAATCTTGAAATATTGACTATAAATAATATGACATGTGTCGTCTTCTGATTGGTCTGATTGAGCATGTAAATTTCAAAAATGAGTTCTAAAAAAAATTAGATTTATATTGAACAAACTTTGGAAAGAGTTGCTTTGAAGAAAAAAAGAAATAAATATACAAAGACTTACAATATTCTTTCGCTTTATTAATTGTGACCCCATTAAAATAAAATATTTATTGACCAAACTTTGGGAATTTTCAAAGCCTTACGATATTATTTTATAGATATTATTTATCGTTATAATCCCAATTAATAGAGTATTAGTTTATTTTTTATTTTTTTTAATTTACCTTCTTATTTTGACTGTTCATGTATTTTAAATTTTATTATTATTATTTGTATTTAATGATTAAGAAAGTAAATATTAATATTTTATTTTAATTTTTAAAAATATTTAAATATGTTTAAATTTATTATTATTATTTTTAAAAAAGATAAAGAGAAAGGAAAAAGATTGGAAAGTTGCATTTAGGCTGTGACGGCAGAGTAGGATGACTCAAAAATATATATTCCTCTTTGTTTTGGCTGTTTCCCAACACCAACCTTTTGACCGCTCGCAAGGAAACTTCCCCACAACCTCTCGCTTTTTCCCAACGTGTATCTTCAAGATAAAGATCACAAAACTATCAAAATCCTTTACATATCCGTCAGCGCCCAACCGCGTAAAATCCCCCGATATGATTTTTTGCGAAAAGTCTCGAGTCACCTTCAAAGCCTGCCACGCGGTGCCGCCTCCGCGTTCACACCTGATCGCAGGCTTGGCCCCCCGTATATATATCTTCGTTCTAACATTCTCTTCCCATAATCAGAAGTCTCTGGTGTTCACATTCTCATTCTCATTCTCATTCTCATTCAGACTTTTCATCGAACAATTTCACACATATCTCTCTCTCGTTTTCTCTCCATTCGTTCGATGGAAATTGGTTCGTTCCCATTTCTTAGTCAAGATGATCCTTCGTACTTCTACAGTTTATTTGAGGAAATGGAGAATTCCAATGTGAACAACAATTCGATAAAGCGACGAAGGAAAGACAGTGATGGCGGCGATATAGATGAAACGAATAAGAGCGCGTTGAAGGAGATACTTACTTCGTTAGTCTTGTTAGACGAGGAGGAGAAGCAAGAACAAGAGCTGTGGGTTTCGGAGGCTCAGCAAGATAAGGCCCTCTTCGAGGCCACCCACAAGCAGAAGACTCGAGTTATGAACGATTACCATTCCGAGCTCCAAAACCAGTACTCTGATTTGGAGCAATTGGATTCATCGAGGATTAAACGGACCCGACGCTCTGCTGTTTCTGCCGCCGCCGCAATTTCAGCGGAAAATGCCGGGTCGAAAAGTCCGCCACAGCAGCCTGCGGCGACTGGAGCAGGGGCCCAGCAGCACCATCGCAGGCTGTGGGTGAAGGACCGGTCCAAGGACTGGTGGGACCAGCACAACCACCCGGAATTTCCCGAGGAGGATTT
This sequence comes from Carya cathayensis, assembly GCA_011037825.1. Lineage (NCBI taxonomy): Eukaryota > Viridiplantae > Streptophyta > Magnoliopsida > Fagales > Juglandaceae > Carya > Carya cathayensis. The sequence continues at coordinate 1,091,925 of QGSO01000361.1, read as the reverse complement.
CCGCCGCGCGTTTCGGATGAGCAAGGCCACGTTCAACGTGATCTGCGATGAGCTCGAAGCCGCTGTTACTAAGAAAAACACGATGCTCCGCGATGCAATTCCAGTTCGCCAACGCGTTGCGGTGTGCATATGGAGATTGGCTACAGGTGAGCCTCTTCGACTTGTGTCGAAGCGGTTCGGGTTGGGTATATCCACTTGTCACAAGCTTGTTCTCGAGGTTTGCTCGGCGATTCGGAGTGTTCTAATGCCAAAGTTCCTCCAATGGCCTGACGAGAATAATTTGAAGATGATTAAGGATGAGTTTAAGTTACTTTCGGGGATACCGAACATTGGTGGCTCGATGTATACAACCCATGTTCCCATCAAAGCGCCAAAGGTTAACGTTGCTGCTTACTTTAACAAGCGGCACACAGATAGGAACCAGAAGACCTCGTATTCTATAACGGTTCAGGGGGTTGTCGATCCTAGGGGAGTTTTCACTGATGTTTGTATTGGTTGGCCTGGTTCGATGCCTGATGAGCAGGTGTTGGAGAAGTCTGCGCTCAGCCAGAGGGCCCAGATGGGGCTCTTGAAGGACGTATGGGTTGTTGGGAATTCTGGGTACCCTCTCACGGACTCCGTTTTAGTCCCCTACACGCACCAGAACCTCACATGGTGTCAGCACGCGTTCAACGAGAAGATCGGGGAGGTTCAAAGGGTTGCCAAGGAGGCATTTGCGAGGTTTAAGGGGAGATGGACTTGCTTGCAGAAGAGAACAGAGGTGAAACTCGAAGAATTGCCAGTGGTTCTTGGGGCTTGCTGTGTCTTGCACAATATCTGTGAGTTGAGGAATGAAGAGATGGATCCGGTTCTGAAATTTGAGCTTTTTGATGATGAAATGATTTCTGAGAATGGTTTGAGATCTGTGGGTTCAGTACAGGCTAGGGATCAGATTGCTCACGATCTGTTACACCATGGCCAAGCAGGCACTAGTTATAGTTAGTTGATTAGATTTTAGTTGGAATTCTTGTACTGTGATTTTTGTCATTCTTTTGGCTATAGCTCCTTATAGCTATTCATATTTGTACAGTAAGAGCTGGTTTTTTTGTATACTTGTTCTTCAACATGGCAATATCTTCATTTGATTTAGTGATGTGCTGTTAATTTTTTTATTTTCTTATTTTTGGGTCTATTCAAACATGTCGTTGGTCTAATTGAAATCTTTCTCAATTGCTTGACCGAATTAGATGATCTAATACGTAGAGATAGATAAGATTGAATGCTCACGTTCACGTAGAGTTCCAAAATGGGCAGTCAAACCGTTTGTTCCTTTATCAATCACATAGATTTGCTCATGTCTACAGGACCACATCAGAGACATGTAGGCCACTTGAATCCCATTTTTGGATGTCACAGCCCCAGTTGCTTTTTGAATACTCATCACATAACACTTAATTTTTTTATCTTTTTAGTTTTATTCCTATTAAATTAATTGAATTTTTCTATTCATCATCTCTTCACTATATACTTGTTAAGAGAAAAAAAAAAGATAAACAATCATGGATAATGTGTGATATGGGGATGCGGAGTAGAATTTCTCTTTTAAATTTATCTAGAGTTTGTGTCCCATCTTTCTTTTCTATTGTATAACGTCCACCCGTTTCTTTTCCATGATTTGTCACAACCTTTTTTTAGATGTCGTTCTTTTGTCCTCCCACTAGGATTGACCTAAATTTCAGCTGCTTGCGCTAAGAGAGCTACTGCTTTTATGTTCTTCGACTTTAACCAACACCTTTCCTGCCATTGATAGGGGTGCCTCGAAAGATTTGACTTTAACCAACACCTTTCCCGGCATTGATAGTGGTGTAGCTTATATAGTATCTCATACCTCGGTCTATAACGTTATGGAAACAAATTTTGAGACTGTATGCCAGAGCATTTATGCCTTATGAAGTTTTATTGATCAAAACAACACTAGGGTGTTAAGGGGAAAGGAAGATGCTGAACTTAGGAGGTCTTGTATCTATCCACAAAAATATGGGTTGTATTGTTTATTTTCGGTGCTTTAGCACACGACACGTATTTATCATCTTTGGTCTAATTGCATTCTCACCTTAGTTTACATTATTACTGGATTACCACAACACATATCTTCGCCTAATGTTATGGTTGTTGATGACGTGCTTCGCACACCAACGATCGCTCTCCCTCCTAGGGCACCCGATGACCTGAAATCAGAAAAATGGGTGCGGCTTGAGGTTTGGGAGAAGGTATTGCCTCTGATGCCTAAGTTAGTTATCTTATAAGATATTTACTTTGATGCCAAGGGAGAGTCTGGACATACCTCTATGTCTTTCCCTTTTCCCTTTTTGAATCTCTCTCCGATGCTGGAGTCTCACCTACCACCTTTGACAGTCTAACAATGGTTCCTCATTTGAGGGAGCATGTCGCTTTACTCAAATGCAATAACTTCTGTAGACCTTGTGACCAAACCAACCTGACATGAGCATGTCTCTAGAATGGGTGCTTAAGTGCATTTAATGCAACATCCCTCCTGAGGTTCATGATGAGCCATGCCTGACAAAAACAAATTCCTCTTGTGGACTCGTTGGCGTGCTCTACATGGTAGGGCTTCTTACAACTTGGGAGGCCATCACTCTTTCCATATAGGTTTGCCCCCGCCCCCACGAAATGGGCCTTTGGGCCACTTGACTAGCTCCCTTTCCTTGCACACAAACCCTAGTTCAGCGGCTCAGTAAGGTTTACCAAGTTTCTTTCCTCCACTTGCATAGCTTTTCTTGTCTATGTGGATGATATAGTGATTGCTTTAAATGATCTCACTACTATCATTGCTTTAAATTATTTTCTACAATCTAGGTTTAAGCATAAAGATCTCGGCCATCTATTGATCTTGAAGTGGCCAAAACTGTGATTGGTATCTTTGTTCGTCAAAGGAAGTACCCTCTTGAAATGTTGATTGTCTGGTTTGTTTTTTTTTTGTTGAAAATATGAATCCATTCATCATAACGAAGTTACAAATGTGACTTATTAATACAGGAAAATCCAGACTATAAGCCAACCTACGCATCTGCTCTGGAGTACCCCGCATACGAAGTAGCGGACATTGTCTTAACTTCTAACCCTGTCCGAAGAGAGAAAACACTATGTATAAAACAGAATGACCAGCCCCTCCAACCTTCTAAGAAGGTAGATTAAGGGACATCACAGCTTTGGACACTAAAGTCCAAAAGCGTACTCCTAAACTATTACAGACAACATATCATAAAAACTACACTATCGAACAACCAAACACCAACAAACCGAGCAGCGGCGAGGGCCCGGCGGCACACCCACCCCAGACAACGGCATCAGGAGCCTAAGCGCAGCACGAGTACCCAGCTCGCGTGCGGACCACAGAACCTCCATCAGAGGTTGGCCGTACGTCCACTGGCCATAACACCGACTGCCTTTCTCCACAGCACGAGCCCCAGGTTGTGTCCGGTCATAAAACCCCATCACCCGCTCAGTTTACAACAAGAAATACAAAACAAAACCCAGAAATAACACTGATCGACGGACGGACGAAAGCCAGAAAAACTAAAACATGTTGATTGTCTGGTTTGTTAGTGACCAAGCATGCTGCTTTTCCAATATATCCAAATTTAAAGCTTCCAAAGTTAGATGGTGTAATACACTCGAATCCCAAGTCTTATTGACATCTCATTGACAAATAGCTATATTTAACTACAACCAAACTAGATATAGCTTACTTAGTGAAAACTTTAAGCCAATACCTTACGTGGCTGTAACAATCCCATTTGATAGTAGGTTATAGAGTCCTCAAATATCTTTAGTATACTCCAAGGCAAGGTCTTTTCTTCCCTAATTCCTCCTAGTTGCAATTATGGGCTTTTTGTGATTCGGATTGGGCTAGTTTTCTTGACACACACATGCAAATCAATCACAAGATTTTACATATACATTGATGGTCCATTAGTCTCATGAAAGTCTAAAAGATAGGTTAGAGTTTCCAGATCTTCGGCCAAGGCTGAATATCAATCAATAGCTTCTACTTCTTGTGAATTGTTATGGCTAAGAGAATGGACAATGGACATGGAAATTGCCCCAAACATTTACCAATGTAGGAAAATAGTGGTCAAACGACATGGGAAATTGTCACTCTGCTAAGGTAGGGATGGTGCTCGGGTGCTACCCCATAGTTAGGTAAGTAGCACCCTTACCCTTATTAATGTAAATTCTTATAGAATTGTTCTAGTTTGGCCTAGTTTGGATAGCAAAACCTTTCAAATTCATTTCATCACATCTCATCTTAATATTCAAACATCACAAACACAAATACTTTTCAATTTCAAATTTTTAATTTTTTCATCTAATCACTGTCTAATGATTACAATTTTTTCAAATTTCTAAACAAAACACAAAAAAAAAAAATCAACTTTTTCAAATCTCAAAACAAAAATAATATTATAATAATATTTTAATTTTATAATATTTTTATTCAACTATTTATCTCTCATTTAATTAAACTGAAACCTTTTTCTTCCATATATAGCATTGTTTGTTCAATAGATTCTAAATTGGTAAGAATCATTTTGTGAAAAAAGGGAGTGATTCTAGAGGACAAGAAGTACTGTTATAATTGGAAAAGAAGCTTCCTTGAGGAGTATGAAACTATGAGAGTACCAATGGCGCGGCTTGGTAGAATTTGACCATTAGAAAAGCATGCGAATAGTATTTTCGTTACGAAATACGCTTGTTGAAAGAATATAACCGTTGAAATAAAGTGAACTATAAGAATAAGGAAATAATAAAGAAAATTAAAAAATAATATGTAAAGAGAGTAAAAAAAATTAGCATTAGAATACATGGAAAGCTGATGTTTCTATGCACAAAGCTAGTAGTCAATATACTTCAATATACATGGTTTAAAAAAAAAAGACATTTTAACTAAAGTAGGGGTAACAATTACAGATAAAAAAGAATAATAATTCAACTATAAGACCTACTGTTTTTGTTTTAGTGTATTGAGGTATTGAAAGTTAAGTAATATTTACTGTTTAATCGAGTAATGTTAGGTACAAATTTCAAATATATAAGCCTTATACAAGCTTTTTGTAAAAATGTGGATCCCTAAAAAATAAAAAAAGTAGTTTTTCACATTTTTTTATAGTGGGGTCTACTTTTTATAAAGGTCTTGCGCGAAGGTTGTGCATTTAGGGTTTATATATATCTTTTCTCATTTAACAAAATGTGAAGTTTAAGAATACAAATGTGTAGATTTTAATAACTTGAGATGTGAACTTCAAAACATTTATAATTTGGAGGATGGAAAGTGCACTTTCTTTATATATTATTATTATTATTATTATTGAAACCCATTTTTTCTTGAATTGGATTAATTGGGTTGAGAATTATTATATGTTTGCACTTGCATTAAAAACCCTAAACATATATATTTTTTTAAAAAAGAAAATCTCCAATGACTTTAAATGATATATCTTTATTTATATCGTCATCATCCAAGTCATCACATCGATCTTATATTTGTATTTCCATTAGTATTACACAGCTTGAAACATAAAAATATGTCTATTTTTCTGTAAACCTAATTACACTCAATGTTTTTGTTAATATCAAAGCAATGACACCAGTTTATGCAATTTTCTAGTTATAATTCAGCTATAAAAGTCATTTTTTGTAATCTACTTCCTATGCATCCCACATTATATGTAGGACTTGTGTCATGCTAAGAATCCCACATCATATGTAGGACTTGAGTCATGCTAAGCAAACAAACATCATATGTAGGACTTGAACAAAGACATGAATAATAAAATAAAGAAAAATAATACTTAGAAGTCCTACACCACACACAAGTTGAAGAGTGACAAAATAAAAAATAAATAAAAATAAAGACCCACATCAGCAGATGTTACTATAAGGCTACTAAATAGAAGAACTTTGATACAATAATAACTTCGATACAAATTAATGCTCAAACCCAAAGTAAAAATAGTATTTAAAAATTTCCATGCTCTTAAAACCAAAGAAATACATTCCCAACATTTGTTTTAATTTGTCAATATATAGGTTTTTGGTAATTTTATTTTCTAGCATGCACCTTTTTTCAATACTTTGTAGATCTATGATCTTGCTCTCCCCTATTTGCTACTATAAAGAAAAGATGCATATATGAACTCATATTGAAATTCACGACTTCATCCTTCTCTTTAGGGGTGGGCAAAAACTCTATCAGCTTCGATTTTGGCTGATGTCCGCTCCAATTCTGACTTTGTTGGAGTTAGAAAAAATAGAGTTCAGAGTCAAAGTCAGAGTTATTGTGAAAAAAATAGTCGTAATTCAAGAAAAATTTGCTCTGGCTTCTGAACTCCAACTAAAAAAGATATATCTGTGATTTCCTTTTGTATCTGTCTGGTTCGGTTTGGTCAAAGAAAATTCTCATCTCAAACTCAAAATTCTCATCTCATCATTACAACTTTTCCAAATCTCTATACATAATATAATAAATAATTCAATTTTTTATTAACTTTTTCAAATCTCAAAACAATAATAACATTAAAATATAATATTTTAATATTTCATCTTAAAACTCAAAATTCTCATCTCAAAATTTTCACTTACCAAACCATAACTAAGTCTTCAAAGTCTTCATTTTTTGACTAACTCAATTGTGTGTCTAAGTCTGTCTGTCTATCTATCTCATCAATCTATCAGTCTGTGTCTGTCTCAATCTGGCTGTCACATTTGCAGTTTGCTTTCTTTGCTTTGGGTTCAAAATTCACCATCATTTTAGGTACAAATCCCTACCGCTTACTCCTTTAATCAATGGTTTTTTTATTTATAATAATTTTGGATACAATGCACATATATAAAATTCGATCTCCTCTCTTCGTCTCCTCTATTTTTAGTTTTCAATTTATGTTTTTGTCAAGGCATCTTCCAAACGAACAAATGCACAGTGGCTTTGGACCTTTGGCAGCGTTGCGGATGCACGACGTCACAAATGCACCGACTGAGCCATCTCTCTCTCTCTCTCTCTCTCTCTCTCTCTCTCTCCATGGCTCCGACAGTTGGAGTCAGAGGTCGAAGGTGGGCTTTTCGACTCCGTCAGAGTTGGAGCCCACCCTTACTACTCTTAGATACTATAAAAGGAGGATTACTACTACATATGGGAGTAGCACCCTCCCTCACTCGTGGTCTTGCCTGAGTGGGCTGACCATCCCCTGCCCTTACAATTACCACTTGATTGCTTGCCACTATCGAATTGTTGAATGTATTTTCCAACCCCTTGTTTGATCTCCACCAATCCAAACTAAAAGATCATGCATGGTAGAAATTAATAACAATTAACGCATGATATCAAACCAAAAGCTAAGAAAGCAGTAAAAACATTTAATACAAGATTTTGGTGATGAAGGAAAAAGTTTACAATAACTTCAAAAGAGAAATCACTTTGGGTGCTCAACCACCAGTATCGAATCCACTGTAGGTTACAATAGAAGTAATTGATTACGATTACATATAGGCACTCATAAATCTTGGCCAAACTCTAAGGCCTGGTTTGATTTTACAAACCTTTCAAACCATTTCATCCCATCTTATCTCATTTCAACATTCAAATACAAAAAACATAAACATATTTCATTTTCAACTTTTTCATTTAATCATTAATTAATCATTAGAATTGTTCCAAACTTCCACACAAAACATAAAAAAATTTCATTGTTTTAAATTTCAAAACAAAAATAATATTAAAAAATTTATATTGTAACCCTCTTTTAACTTTATAATTTTTTTTTTATAGAAAATGCTAGTATACCTGTCACAACCCCACCCTATCAAGAGCGAGCCTGTGATCCCGTACCTGTTCTTTTTCTTATTATATCAATAAATTTATTTCTAAATGAATGCCCATATTGTTATTAGTGTTATTTTATTATTATTTTATTAAATATTATTATTATTATTATTTTTTTTTTTTTAAAGAAACATCTAATAGACATATCTTTACATATCTTTACAAAGGACTCGCAGAGTCCGTCATCCATTTATTTAACATAACAACCTTAAATAAAAAGGAACTCAGTTCCTACTAACTTTAAACAGGATAAGTTTCCATAACCTCACCATAAAACACACATTATAAAGAACCAAACTATCCAGGGACTACTAAACATCAGCCTCTCCCTCCTCAGCAGATTCCTCTGTACCTGGACGTTTAAAAACATAAACACAAAATGAGTCTAATACTCAGTAAGCAGTACATCATGCTGTTAACTTAAAAAAAAACATATAGTTCTTTCTGTTGAAAACATGCATCCATAAACCAATACTAACTCTGACAATACTTCCATGCATATACTTTCTTTATAACATCAAGCATACACTTACTTCTTACTATCATGCATATACTCACTTCATACTTTTATGCCAAATCTTTATTTCCTATTTTCATACATACTTATATATATCATATCTTCATGCATACACTAAATTTAATCTTTCACTTTCTTTTGGCCAACACACTATTACGCCCCGTGTGTTTGGGGTTAGTGGTCCTATTGGACCTGGATTCCACCCGTGGCCACAGGTTAGGAACCCCTTTCTGTCAGGGAGCAACACTGGGTGCACTACCAATACTACTTACCCGGCATTGCAATCTGCTCATTTCTTTGGTACCCTTTCCTTCATATGGCCATTACATATTTTCATACATTAACCTTCATTCTATTCTTTTCTTTCTTTGAAATCAATCATTTTCATTATCTTTCTTAGTTCAATGCATATGCATTTATTTTGGAAATTAGCATTTTATGTCATGCTTACATATAAATAGAACCTTAATTATTTCAAGGAGCATGTATGAAAATTCCATGACTTAGAATCTACGTGCATGCATTACTATATACACATACAAACAATTATAATTAATAGGGTGCTTAACAGGGGCTACCAAGAAAGGCTTGTACATAATATAAATTCCTTTATTCTTTAATTAGAGGAACGTTTGGAAAGAGATAGAGAAATATTCTTCCACAAGAGGACTTGGCGTGGGCACATGGTTGTAACTACTTACCTTGACCCGTTGAAATCTCTTCAACTTCAGTGAATCCTAATCCAATAAATAACAAGTGTGTTAATACTCATCCAACATCCTTTAAGCATCCACTTAACGATAAACTACAATATTATAAACCTAACGTCGTTTTATATCTTTAACGTTACTTCAAATGATTACCCTCCCAACAAAACCTTACAAAAGTAATATAAGAAGATAACTAACCTAGTTAACACATATTATTTAGTAAGGCATAACATATGAAAATAATTAAGATAATCCATTAAGTAATTCAAACCCTTAACCTCAAAGTTTATAGTTAAATCATTTAACAACCCCTTTTTAAAACAACTTATAAAATTACATATAGCCAAAATAATCTTAATACATCTAGCCTCTTATAGAAGAAAACATAACATTAAAACAACCCCATCTATGCATTTTAAATCACTTAAAACAGAGCACATATATATATACATATACAAAACAGAATATTAAAACAACTTTCATGTGTTTAATCACTCAAAACAGAACATATACATATATATACACAAAAACAGAATATTAAAACAACTTTCATGTGTTTAATCACTCAAAACAGAACATATACATATATATACACAAAAACAGAATATTAAAACAACTTTCATGTGTTTAATCACTTAAAACAGAACATATACATATAGGATGGTTTATGTATTTCAAAACCCATATATCATCTATACTAAGAAATAAGTTAGGAACCTCTTATCCCTATTTCCTTCACTTCTTGATGGATGAAACAACTTGAAATTCCAACTATAAACAACTTCAAAGTAGTAAGAAAGAGTATAGAACACGGATTGGGGAAAGAAGTTTTCTTTCTTCCTTTGTTGGAAGCTCTCACGGTTCAAGAAATGGATAAGTACCTTGGTTTTTCTCTTGAGTTGTCACCAAAATAAAGAGAGAATGAGAAGAATGAGGGTTGTCGCTAGATTGAAGAAGAGAAAATGATTTCAAGACCATTTGCCTTAAACCAACGGAAGCTTTTGGATTAAAGTAGTCAATGTTTATCTTTAGTTAGGTAGATATGGACTTGTAGGTGAGAAATGTATTGATTGCTTCATTCTTTAAACCAACGGAAGCTATTAAGATAAAGTAGTCAAAGCTTATCCTTGGTTGGATGTCCAAGATTAAACCTTATTAGATAATCCTCCCACCTACTCATCCAATGGCATATAATTAATGGGCAAATCTATAATTAATCCTAAGTGAAGGACTTAAAAGAAAAGATATTAAGGGTATAAAATATGCTCTTAACTCATTTTAATAATTCACATAAAATAAAACACACTCAATTTAATATAAATAATTGAAATACAAAATAATAATAAAATATTTTCATGAAAATATTCAACTTAGAGATTAAAATAAAATGACGTAACGACTCACGTAGTAAGACTCGGATATTACAATACCCTATGGGTTTGACTCATCGTTTTGACCATTCATGTATTTAATTTTTTTTTTGGCTAATGGGTAAAGGAAGTGACTTTTAGTATATTGGTGCATTTTTTTTAATTTTTTAAAAATATTTAAATATGTTTAAAAATGTGAAAAAGAATAAAACAAAAAAAATTAAAATTTGTAATTTGTACTAGTGGGCATGCCTAGCAATCAATGCTAAGTGGCACAATAGTAGCACTATTTTTTTATTTAATTTTTTCTCTCTCTTTTCACAAAGACATCAAGATCTAAGTGGTTCAGCTTCAAACGATAGCCTACGTCCACTAGCAGAGTCAATCTTCAAAGGAATTCATTAACAAAGATGGAGTACAAGAGAGGTATCACAAATCACTCATCAATTCTAAAGTCCCAATATATCCAATGAGCTCTCAAATGTCATAAAACGTTTATATAAAATGACGCAAGAATTAAGTTTTCTGAACATTTGCTTGAGTGGACTGTCAAGTGGATGTCAAGTAAACAATTTGTCTAGGTCACCTGAGCAGACTGTAGAGTGGATGTCGAGCGAATAATTTGTCTGAAGTTCACTCGAGCCAAGGTCGAGCCACATGTTTTTCAAGAGGAAATCAAGTCACCATTTCAACAAATTTCCACCTTGGCTTGAGTTTCATCAAGCCTGAACAAAACAAGTGAATTATGCACCAAGAAGATCGAAAACAAACTCCTCCATAAATCCTAAATAGAGCACAACGTCTATCATTGAAGAATTCAATTTCTACTCAAAAGTCTTCAATTCCATAGACAACTTGACCAAATAAGAGGTGTTGTCCTAATGAAAAATCTTAATCTCTTCGCACAAAGAAGAATGCACTATGATATAGACTGCTTACTTGAACCACGGCCTCCGAATATACATCAAGGCTAACAAAACATATTCTTTGCCAAAGTAAGAACACCACAAAATCTGCATGAACATATCTCGAAGGTGGCCAAACTTCCTCCTTTATCTACACGACAAAATTGTAGACTTGCTCTCATTGTACCCCATTACCAAAATTAAAATCATACTCATTTCTAATAGCATGATCTAGAGTACCACTTGTACTCTCTTGTGAAGCCCTCCTAGCAACTCTACATTCTTACTATAACCCTACTCTCATTTGTTGTGGAAGAGAGCAAATGCAGTGAAAGAAGAATGGTTCACTCAATAACAATCTGTGTTGACCGCTTTATCCAAAAGCATACTATTGGCTCTCCTTAAGAGTCAAATTCATCCGTTCAGTTGCTTCATTTCTGTAGAATGAATCCGAATGTACGGTCTGAAAAATGCTCTACCTTCTTGTTTGTAGATCACTAGTTTTCTCAAGCGTTTGAACTCATCAGACATGTTACTAACTACTTCAGAAAACAAGTCCACCCTTTTATCAAAATGTTCATCAAATAACATGACTAAGAACAAGGTACCACCTTGCACAAGATGTATCCTGATGATCAAAACAAATAAACTGCAGTAAATCTGATTCTGCACTACTTCACAAAAATATAATGTCAACACAAAAATCAAACTTCCTTGTCTTTTGATCACACAAAGTAAAAAATAATCTATTCACAAATAACTACGCTTGTTCACCCATATGGCCCAATCACATGTGCCATAAATAAGTAACACTTGAATCTGAAGTGTCTAAAGATGCAACTGCACCAATCAATGTCTCACTAAGAAGAAAATAAGACCATCTGTCTTCTTCCCTGTCATTACCATCAAAGAGCTATTGTAAACTTAAATGACTCCACCTTCAACTGAATACTAATAACCAAAGGAGTACAAAATGTCCCAAGATATAAGATTTTTCTTCAAAGATGGAATATGTTGAATGTTAGATAAAGTTTTAATGGTTCTATCATATATCTTAATCTTGACTGAACCAATTCCAACAATATCACAATCTATATCATTCCCAACCAAAATGCATTGACTGATTTGTAGATAGTGAACCAATCTCTCCTAGAACATATATGGAACGTACAAGCCAAGTCTATGACCCACCAGTCAGCAAACGACTGCTAGAGCCACTGATTACTAGGCAACATTAGAGTTGATAGTATTCTCAACAACACTAACAACATTAGATGAACTTATACCTTTCTCCCTATTTTTCAATATCGGACACTCATTCCTGTAATGACCAAATTTATGACAATAATGAAATTTAACATTTTTCTTGTTAGATTTAGAGCTACCACTGGTATCACCTCCATCCTAATCTGAACCTCTTCCACCAGATCTATTATTAGAGGAGTATTTCACAAACAAGCTATCGACTTGATTTTTCGTGCCTCGTACACCAAATTTTGTTTACAAACAAGGAAATGGTATCTCTACTGTACAAACTTGAGTTCACAAAGTTATCAAACGATATAGGCAACAAACACAACAAAATTGTTGTTTGCTTTTCCTCGTCGAGTTTAATATCAATATTCCTTATATAATGATTTTTTTAAATTCAACTAGATAATCAGACATAGGAGTACCTTCCTTCATTCAGAGAGTATGCAACCATTGCTTCAAATACAAAAGGTTGGTGAGTGACTTCTTCAAATACAAACTCTCCAATTTTCTCCAAAGACCTGAGCCGGTCTCTTTGTCTACCACTTTGTGTAAAACTCCATCAGAAGTAGATAACAAAACCGCACTATGTGCTTTCTCTTCCTCTTCATTTTTTAATGTAGAAGGTTTATTTGATACCTTCTCCTCCAAGACTTTCGCCAACCCTTGTTGTCATAATAAAGCCCTAATCTTGATGCACCACAAGTTGAAACCGTTTTGACCATCAAACTTCTCTACATCAAATTTCACCGAAGCCATCTCAAGAATAGAGATCTACCATAGAGTCTGACGCTTTGATATCAGTTTGTTGGGATTTAGTGAATATCTAGAGAAGAATTAGATGTAGAGAAAGTAATAGTGGAAGCAAATCAGACTTAAAATAGAAATGAAAACCAGTAATTACATAAAAACACTAAGATTTAAGTGGTTCAAATGATAGCCTACGTCCACTGGCGGAGCCGATCTTCAAAGGAATTCACTACCAAAGATAGAGTACAAGAAATGTATCGCAAATCACTCATCAATTCCAAAGCCCTAATACACCTAGTGAGCTCTCAAATATCACAAAAGGAGTTATCTCTCTTTTATGGCTGCACTCCCATCAACAAAAGTACGATTATATATAAAATGACGTAAGAATTAGGTTTTTTGAATATTCACTTGAGCAGACTGTTGAGCAGATGTCGAGTGAACAATATGTCTTAAGTTCACTCGAGCCAAGGTCGAGCTAAAGTTCGCTCAAGCCGAGGTCGAGCTACAGTCGAGCTAGGGTCAAGCCACAGTTGAGCCAAGTTTCTGGAATGACATTTTCAACAAGAAATCAAGCCGCCATTCTAACACAAACCATTTCACTACTATTCACAGATTTTTCATCTTATCTTATATATGTAACAAAATGAGGCCTAAACCTAATTTGCAAACTTATGAATGACTCACTCAATTCTTGCATCTAGGCAGCTCCAAACCTTCGGTCTCTTTTATAACTTCTCACTCAAATGAACCTCATTCAATCTATTGGAACTCAAGTAGTACGCCAAGAACTCGCTAGCAACAACCCAAGAACAAAGTGTTCGAAAGAACAATAGTTACAATCTATATATAGGAGAGAAAATTGTTTGGCTTTTAGGCTTAGTATCTCACAATGGTTTTCCCTCACAAGAAATAAAAATTAGATTCCTAAAAATATGCCCACGTTACTTACAAAAATCATGCCTCCTTATGCTTAAATAGGTATAAGGGTTAAGGTCACGTCAAATTTGGGTTGTAGACGCGTGATCCATCTCAGATTTTGTTAAATTCTTTTGATCTAGTTACAAGCTCAGGTCTTCTCAATTTCATTGCCTAGCCATTTTGACTTTGGTGGGATTTGAAGATATCCATGAAATGTGAAGTTTTAGAACTTTAAATCAGCTTTCTAAAACCACTAAGATCACCTTTATCGATATGGGGATTAAGAGGTAAAACTGTCTTATTTCAACTAGGTTGATATCACCAAGTCTAATAAATTTATCGTTCTTGAGATTTTTACTCTAGTTTCAACCTAAACTATACTCAATTTGACTAAATTTTGTCAAAAGACTATGTTATCATATTATCTTTACATTAACACAAACCCTAAAATCCAAAGTTCACATATCCAAATCCAAAGACTTACAAACACCGAGTACCAAATCTAAAAATCTAGGGAGAGGAGAAGGCCCACGGCTAAGCTTTGAATTTGCCTATAGAGAAAAGATAAGCAGAGGAGGAGAAGAAAGAGATGGAGATGAAGAGTGGAGAAAGAGGAAAATAAGAGATAAATATGCGAGAAGAAGAAAAGGAAAAATGAAAGTGCCTCTAATGGGAAAGGTTATAAACATTATATATGTTGGGTTATATTGTGATAAATGTTTATACAACATCTACACACTTTATTAAAAATTTGTATACAACATCCGTCCCGCCTATTGGGCCTGCCTGTTGTCCATTGGGACGGGTGGGTTCGAGTGATCCGCCATCCACACTCAATATAATTATTTTATATTTATAATTTTAACATGTCAACGAGAGAGAGTGAACTATATAAATTAGAATATAAAGAAATATTTCTCATGGAAGAATCCATAATGCTTTTCCAACTTGTTAGTAGCCCCTCTCTCTCTCTTAGGCCTGATGAATGAATTTCACTTATTTTTGCTTTGATGCAATAAATCCGACATTGATTTTAGCGCACAATCGCGTGTGCCTATTCCGGTCTGCACTACAGGTCTACATGTTTCTGTTAAAAAAAAAAAAAAGAAAAAGGAAAGAAAAGAGATTGGTCACATGTAAAACTGGGAGCTGGTCAAGCCGAACTCTACTTATTCCCAATAATACCCCTATTTGAGCAGCTACTCTCTAAAATCCTAAACGAAACCAAACATGGGCATGGCGGTATTTTAATTAAGCCCGATTCATTGCCGATCAAAACACACGGCTGCCTTCGTCCTCCATAGCTTTGCACGAACCTTCGATATCGAGCTCCAAACTCATTACTGTCTCTAAAATATTCCACTTCGGAACCAGTTCTTGAATCTCTAAATCTCGGAATCGTCGCAGCTCGAGAACAAGTAACGTCACCGTTACCACAATTGAGAAGGTATACAAATCCCTGTCTATATTAATCTATGCTGATATTATTTCTAGGGTTACTTTTTTTCCTCCTCGAAGTTTTTTGTTTTGCTTAATTCAATGTATAGTATGGTTTCGTGTTCTGGAGTTTCATGTTGATTTGACTTCTAGGGTTTACCCTTTTTTGGTCCAAGATGTATTTTGGTGTTTGGGATTGGTTTGGGTTTTTTATTTTTATTTTTATTTTTTAAGTTCTGTTCAATGAACTGATATTGGGAAAAAAAAAATAAAGATTAAAAAGAAAACAGTGTTTTCAAACTTATGGAGTGGCCAAAGTTCATGTGAAAGTATCAGTTGTCTTTTGAGACTTTATCAGCATGATCCTACGGAATGGAGGATATTTCACTATCAGATATAGATAAAAATTCGAAAATATCTTGTTGTGCCGTCATTGGGCGCAATTCTAGTGGATAATAGTTTAACCGGGGAAGTGAACTTGAGGGAAATAGTAGCTCAAAACAAAAGAGTGGAGGTTTATTTTTGAACTGGGAAAGATCATTTAAAAAAAGTGATATTCTTCCTTACTGATACTTAGGTGGCATTTTTTCCTTAAATTAATTTGAGTATCACTAGCTTTATCAGTTGGAATAGTTTTACTGTACTTTATGTCATAAGCTAGTAAAAAATTGCAGGCATTGTTTGGGAGGCTGCAATTGGGTAATTTTTTTTTTTCTTTCTTTTCCTTCTTTGTTTTGTTTTTTGGCTCATTTAATTTTTTTATTCTTTTTATCTTGTTTAATTGTCCATGTGGCTGTTAACCACAAGATTGAAGGCTCAAGTAATTTCTCTAGTGCTATTCTTTAATAACCTCTTTTTACTTATAAAAATAATTTTGGTTTATAGCGAGTTATATTTAAGGAGATGATATTTTTTTGATGACTAATTTAATCTCATTATAAAAGCAAAGCACTACTCAGGGAGACCAGTTAAAAAACACAGAATTTAGAAAAATGTGAACCGTTATGAGCTGTTGTCCATGTGTAAAGGGAATTGAGGAGAATCCTCTTCAGCTCTACCACAGTGCTTTCTTATCTTAAAAAGGTCGTGCATTCCACTCTTTCCATGTACGCTGCATTAAGCAAATAGGAGCCAGCCTTCAAATTCCCAAACCATCATGAAGCCCCCTTTTGCCCTCCCGATGATTTTAGGGGCTGAGTGTGAGCCAAAAGCTGAATTTTATATCACTGGCATTAATTAAATTTGCAATCTTGTGTTACTCTTGAACTAGTTTTGCCCTCCTTACGTTGGGAAGGGTTGGGGGAAGAGAGTTGTAAATTTGCATTGTCACAGTAAAGTATTTCAAGGTTTAAGCTGAAGTTGTTGATTCCCTTTATTATCCATGCAGCATGCAAGCCCTTATATCTGAATTTAATTACATATTATATGAGTCACAACTAATATATATATATATATATATATATATATATATTTATGCAAGGATCAGAATGTGAATATTCCAGTCATCCAGTGGTTTCATAGTCTTGGAACCCTATTTAAAGATTTGGCCAGTCAAAGTAAGCCAACATCTTCAAAAAAGAGAAAAAAAGAAACTAACAAGCTTATTGTAAAATACCATCACATTAAGTTCACGTACTTTCTTATCATCAATTAGAAACAAGAAAAAAAGAGCCACAAAACTATGATCTGCCAAAAGAACTTTCAGCAACTACCCCTGCAAAATTTGAGAGAGAATTGGATTATGAGTCACTCTTGAATTGTTTTGGGGTGTATGGGTAATATTTAAGTTTAATTCAGAGATGCTGCAACTAAATCTCCTGGGGCATGGAAATACCATGGTTTAAAGAAAAAAGTGAATAGCAAAGAGTACTTGGGACAAACAAGTAACAGTACAAGAAAACATAGAAGAGAGGAATTTGTTAAAAGCTAAAGGTAGCACACAGCGAAGAAGAACTGGTACATTGCAGTTTAAAGGATTTACTTAATTTGGCCATCTTTGTTTTTGAAAGTATCCCCTACAGCATTCAGCTGTATATCTGAAAGACAAGTGCTGATTTATTGCTGCATCATTTTTGTTTATTTCTAGGGTGTCCATTGACAGTATATTCATTTATTATTATATCATGCGCTGTATGTGTGTATGTGGAGGATATTCTAGTCCCTTGTGTCTTTGATCATGAAAGTTTGATACTGGTTGGATATCATAGATTTTAGGACTTCTATGGTATCTGCAATATTGGTTTATATTTTTTCTTTATTCTCAAAGATACTTCTATTGATAATTATATACACACGTGCATGCTCAAACATTTTTTCCATTTAACTATTGGTGGTTCATTTTGACCTCAAACAAACTTCTTATCCAACTTTGATACTTGGTTCATTTCACGTTATATTTCAAGCATAAGTAACTTAAAATCTGTAGGCCGTGTATGTCATGTAATTTGGATTTGTATTTGGTTTCTTCATTGCAGGAGCAGTGTTCTCATCAAGTGGTAATTATTTAAAGTAGCAAAAAATTGGCCTTTATGTGCTGTAGTATCACAACTTTGTCATGCACCACTGTGTTTTCTGGGTTTGTAACACAGAGGCTGTGTGGAAACTAATGCAATGGCAACATCTAGCAAGTTTGATCTGTCTTCTGGTAGCCCGGATAGACCATTATACACCAGTGGGCAGCGTGGATCCCACATATCTGCTCCATTGGATAGATCGGGTAGCTTTCGGGAGAACATGGAGAATCCAATTCTATCTTCTCTTCCGAACATGTCGAGAAGCAGTTCTGCAGCAACACAAGGCGATGTTGTGAACTTCTTCCAATTTTTGCGTTTGGATCCAAAGTTGCTGGCTGCAGAGCATAAGTCTAATCGTCAAGTGGACTTGAAACGACATGTGAGTCTTGCTCTTAGCGCTTCACCAGATGATTCTTCATCTGGTTCTTTAAAAGGGAAGCTGCTATCATCTCCAGCACCGGAGGAAGTCAAAAGAGTAAAGGCTGGTCTGCGTGAAAGCTCTGCGAAGGCGAGGTAGTTTTTTATATCCTCTAAATTTGAGATTGAATTTGTTATTAGTTATAACAATTTTATACTTACCAGGGAACGTATAAAAACTTTCAATGATTCATTATCTGTATTCAACAAGTTTTTCCCAACCATACCATCAAAGAAGAGATCCAGGTATGAAGGTTTTTCTAATGACCGGTCTAGTATGTTATCAAGTGATCGGTCTGTCCTGGGGCCAAGTGTAGGTAAGATCGGAAATCAGTGTCATGCTGCCACCAGTGGTTTTGAACTTGAGCAGCAAAAATTGGAAGAACGACCTAAAAATGTTGTACCGAACAAGCGCACTCGAACTTCTTTGCTTGATGTGCGAGTAAGTAACTTGGGATGAATGTCTTGTTTAATTATCTTCCAGCAGCTATTTTTGTTGTCAACCCATAACAAAACTATTGTAGTTGTCATATTACTTTTTGCAGTATGCTACTTTTTCTGTTGCTTTTTTCCTTTTGATGATCACCAGAAGCCAATATGGTTGGCGCACATCATGCTTTTATACCTTTATACTCATATATTACTTCCATAATATATAGGATTTCAGTCAATTATTTCCGTACAACTTGTTTCCTAGTTTTGACTTTTTTCCCTTATTGTTGTTTATATATATATATGTGTGTGTGTGTATTATTTTACCTCAGTTTTAACAGGTGCCTTGTCTTCTCTGTAGATTCTTGAGTTTATATGTATATGATTGCATTGTTTTACTTGTGCACCTCTCTCTCTCTCTCTCTCTGAGTTATGTATACCATGTAATGCTGGATTTTCTTGCTTTATGTATTCTTTTGTTGAACCAAAATTTTGTAACATGCATTACCTGAATTTTTATTCCTCCAAGATATGACTGATTGAGATTCTAATAAATATAGATGGATGTGCAGAGTAATGCTCATGTCAGGCTATCTGGAGCTATAGATAGAGACAGGGAAATGCAAAGGCTTGCAAATAGTGGTGCGGTTCAGGCTGAGGATCGAACACTACCTATTGGTGTCGATGGTTGGGAAAAGTCAAAAATGAAGAAAAAACGTTCTGGGATAAAGCCAGATGTTTCTCCAAGTACAGTGTCAACTAAACCAATTGATGGCTACCGGGATGCTAAACAGGGAATACAGCAGAGGCCTGTTGCTGATGCTCGGTCGAGGTTAAGTAATGAATCCCATGGTTTCAGGTATGACTTATTAATTTTCATACATTTGCCCATAGCAACATTTTGTACCCTTACATCTATTAGTAGTTTCCAATAAGCAGTGCTGGTTTGTATAGCTGGTATTTTGTTGTGGACTTTATTTATTTGTTCCCAGTAAGAAGCTTGGGAATGCTTGGCCCTCTATAGGGTACAGGTGGCCTGTATAGCCATTTGGAGCCTTGATTGAATGGTAGAAAAATTCAAGAGTGCTTTTCATAGTATATGAACTCACAATCATATCTTCAAGCCTCCCACTGAGAATATTGTGGGGGTAGATGGTCTTGCTGATAAAGATGTTCTTTTTACTGCAATATCATTTTTTCTTTCTTTTCTTTTTATGAGTGAGTGAAAAGAAACAATAAAATTGCAGTAAAAAGTACATCTTTATCAGCAAGACTAGCTACCTCCATCAGCAAGACCATCAATAGAATGCAATTGTTTCCAAGTGTCAAAACTGAAACTTCAACATACAAGACAACCCCAGCAAATTGTGCATAATGTGTTTTTTAGTATCCTTTTTTTAGGAAATTATTTTAATTCTTCTTAGGGAATCTAGGCTTTTAAAAGGTGGTAGTTTTAGTTGGAAATTTATTTTTATTTGTGGATTTTCTCATTTTTGAAAGTGGAAATTAATTGAGAAGGCAATAGGGTAGAATCCAGGAAGTAACGACACCTACTTATGGTTGGTATGTTTGTATATTCTTTTATGTTCAATTCATTTATTATGTGTTCTGCTTATGATCATTCAGTGCTGTATTGTCCTTATTTAGACCTCCATCAAAGCAAATGTTATGGAAGGCACCTTCATGCTTGGAATGGATGTTTAGGACAGGTTTTTTTTTTTTTTTTTGATAGGTATGTTTAGGACAGTTAGGGTTATGCTTCTTTGTGCAGAACTATAGTCTAAAGGGTGCATCCTTGATTTATATGATTCTCAGATTTTGATTGTCAGATGACCTTTTGACCTAGCAATGGTGATTGGTCAACTTTCTGTGAGTTTTGAATATAATTCAAGCCCATGAAACAAATTTGAATTAACCCTGAGGGGTAGCTCAGTTGGTCAGGCCTTGGGTTTGCTCGCCAATGGTCACCAGTTCGAGTCCCCCCAGGGCCACTGGAGGTTTACCTGGCTGTTAACTTCAGGACCCGGTGGGATTAGTTGAAGTGCTCGCAAGCTGGCCCGTCCACCCATGGATATAAAAAAAAAAATGAAACAAATTTGAATTGGTTTAATTTTGACAATTGTCTTTTATAATTTTTGAGAGGTGATATTAATCTGTATCTTTATGTAGGCCTCCAGTCCTTAATGGAGCTGTTGGAGTTGGAAAGTCAGATGGTATCTCACAACAGACTGGCCTGGGCATGCGTTCCTCCATCCCTAGGACTGACTCCGACTATGGTTCCCTCATGAATGATAGGAGAGATCGCCCTCTGGGTTCAGATAAGGAAAGGGTTAATGCTAGAGCTGTTAATAAGTATGTATAGGATCCTTTTATTTTGAGTTTTTTTGGGGTCATTTTGTCTATCTTATGCACATTATAATTACAAGTGTTTCTTAGGTCAAATATTTTTCTCTTCTTTGAATTTGTGTTCATATAGTTTCTTTTTGCTGAGCCTTTAGTTTACTTCTGGACATTTTGTTTATCTTAACCGTACTATGATTTTGATTCTCTTTCTATTGTGCATGCTTAGGACAAATGTTCGTGACGATTTTAATTCAGCCAGTCCTACCTCAAATGCGAAAATGAATGCATCTATTCGAGCTCCAAGATCAAGTTCATGTGTTGCACCCAAGTTGTCCCCTGTTGTCCATCGAGCGAATGCCCCTAGTGATTGGGAGCTTTCTAGTTGTTCGAACAAGCCCCCTGCTGCTGTTGGACCCAATAATCGAAAACGAATGGCATCAACACGGTCTTCATCCCCACCTGTTCACTGGCAGAAGAATTCCCGAACTGCTAGACGAACAAATCTTGTTCCTCCTATTGTTTCGAGTAATGATGAAACTCCTGCTCCGGATGCCGGATCTGATATCACTGGTAGTGAAATTGGGTTGGGGCTTGCCAGACGCTTGCCTAGCAGCTCTCCTCAGCGAGTGAAATTAAAAAGTGATCCTTTGTCTTCAGCTACCTTATCTGAAAGTGAGGAGTCAGGGGCTGTGGAAACTAAATCCAGAGATAAGTGTAAAAAGTCTGATGAGATAGATGAGAAGGTTGTGCAGAGTGTACAAAAGGTTTCAACATTAGTCCTGTCATCAAGAAAGACTAAGCCAGTTGCTGCAGACGATCTTGGAGATGGTATTCGGAGGCAAGGTAGGACTGGGCGAGGTTTTACTTCCACAAGGTCTCTCCTGCCAATGACTGTTGAGAAGATTGGGAACGTGGGAACAGCAAAACAGCTCAGGAGTGCAAGGCTTGGGTTTGATAAGACTGAAAGGTCAAGCATTTACGTCCTAAATAAATATTTCTTGTTTTCTTAATGAATTTCCTCATTTTGTAGTTGAACAATCTTGGGCACTTATATTGCAATCTAATAGTTTGTATGGATTCTTTTGCTCAGCAAGGCAGGTCGTCCACCAACGAGGAAACTTTCAGACCGTAAGGCCTATGCACGGCAAAAGCAGACAACGACCAACGCATCAGCAGATTTTCTTGGTATTTGATTTTGACTTTTTAGTAAATATTTATGAGCCCTTAATTTATTGTTGTACCCTAATCACTTTTGGTTTTACCTTATTTAGTTGGGTCAGACGATGGGCATGAAGAGCTATTGGCTGCTGTAAATGCTGTTATTAATCAAGGTAATGTTCTCACTAAAAATTTTGCATCCATCTTTTGGGCACAATTTTGTAGTTTTTTGGGTTTATTGATTCATTTGTTACTGCAGTTCGTGCCTTTACAAACCCTTTTTGGAAGCAGATGCTGCCGTTTTTTGGTTTCATATCTGAAGCAGACATTGCGTTCTTAAAGCAACAAGTAATGGGCCGCCTTTTTTGTTTTCTATAGATTTTATGGGATATCTTAATCTTGCTGACAGATAGATATTTGTATTGTTAAAAATGTGGTATGGATGAAGTTTGCAGTATAAATTTTCAACTCGTATGCTAACAAGTTAGTAAGAAGGTACCCAGCAGGTTTTAATATTTGCATGTGATTAATGGATAAGAAACTCATATCTTATTTTTATTAAATTGTTTTAGTAATAGCACAACTATGAATAGAGATCCTCTCCAATTGCTAGACCGAATTGGATGGTCCAATTATGGAGAGAGATATACAAATCGTGCTGACCCTACAAAATTCAACATCCAATTATGGAGGGCATTGCAAATGCTGCAATGGATAGAAGCTTATATTCCAGAGTTTTAAATGCTGCTTATGGATATAAAAGTGCAATGCTTAACCTCTGGGAATTTGCTGTATATGGACTATAAAAGAAGATGTAATGCATTAGTTTCAGAGAGTTTCAAGCTGTTGTACTTCAAGGAATTTCCTGTGCCATGGTCTCTTAAGTTAGTCTATTAAGCATCACCCTCCTGCCACACACATATACACATTGATATTTTTACACAAGTTATCTTTTTTGTGTGCATCTCAAGGCTTAGATCTATTACTATTTTCTGAGGTAAAATCCTTTCATGGTAATCAGCATTTCTAATTTTATTATTTCTCTTCATCTGTTAGGGTAATCTTGATTCCACTGCTCCTAAGCCAACTCCACTTCATTCTAGTGTTGTTGGTTGCTGTGCTGTTCCTAATGGATATGGGTTGATTGAGCATGAGATAGAGATGGGGCTTTCTACTGGAACAAGAAGCATTGAACTGCTTGCAGAACAGTTAGTACCACATACAGGGGATCATAGTCTGATTCCCTTATGTCAGAGACTCATAGCAGCTCTAATTTCGGAGGAGGATTGTAAAAGTGTAAATGAAGGCCTCAAATATAATGAGTATGGTTCTGAATTTGAGCTGGATGGAGAGTTGGAATCTAATAATATGAATGACCAGTCATTTGTTAGCTTCCAGTTTGTTGGGCCTACTGATTTTAATGGCTTTAGGATAACTGGGAAGGCAGAGCATGATGAACCTGAAAGCAACATAGTGGGCATCCTAAACACAGGGATGAACTCAACATTTGGTCATTCCCCAAACGGCTTACATTCAGACATTTCATTGATGTCTAGCATGGCTTGTTCTGAATTTCTTTATGATAATATGCGATTAAATGAAAAACTTCTCCTGGAGGTTCAAAGTATTGGTATTTTCCCAGAACCTGTGGTAAGTTCACTTGTACAAGAATTATTGCATGAATTTTCCATTTTTTGCTGTTGTAGCATTGTAATAGGTCCTTTAAAGTTTTGTTTTGATTACATGTTTGTTTTTCAGCCTGACATGGCACTGATAGAGGATGAAGGAATCAGTGACGAAATCAGTAGATTAGAAGAGAAGTACCAAGTACAGGTATTTGATACCATTGCAAAGGCCCTTACATCAAATCGATAACCATTATTTTTCTTGAGTCCATTCTTAAATCCGCATCCTTGTATGGTTGGCATGGAATATATTATATTCTACTTGATCTATTCGACTATTCCTATGGCTAGTTTGGTTGAACAGATTTTATGGTTGGAAAGATATTTTATCAGGAAAGAAAAATCAGAAGAAAGTATTTGGAGTTCTAATAGAAGCAGGAATTTTCATATTGCATGTACTCGTTTATAGTTGGAGCTTTTGTTTTTATTTTGTTTGGTTTTTATTTCTATTTTTGATAACTATTTTGAGTTGAAACTTTTCATCTTGCAATGACCTAATTCTATTCTAAAGATATTCATCAAATGAATTTGTTTGTTGATTCACTAGGTTTCGAAGAAGAAAGGCTTGCTAGATAGACTTTTGAAATCTGCCTCAGCCATGAAAGATCTCCAAGAGAAGTAACAATTCTGTTCTTTATCTTCTGATGAATTTCTTTCTTTCTTTTACTTATGCTTTTGGCCATCATGGTGCAAACAAAAATGTTGTTTCTCATGTAGGGAGTTTGAAGAGCGTGCCCTGGACAAACTTGTTGGAATGGCCTGTGAAAAGTATATGGTAATCATCTTCATAATCATTCCCTCCTTTCATCTTTACTTTGTTATTGGTCCTTTTTTGTTTGATTAATATTAAAGCTTTTCCGGCTTAAGTAAGAGCTAAACTGACACATACTCATAAAAAAGACTACCTAAGCTGACACATAGTGAGAAGACAAAAAAGGGGGAAGAAAGAGGCTTTAATGCAATGTTGATGTTGGCGGCCCTTTGAAGCAAGAAATGGGATATTTTATAATTGGGATTTACGGTAAAAGATGTGAAGGCTGACTATAGAGAACAAAGTAGAGAAGTATAGAACAGAGATGGATGGAGGCAAGTGATGGTTTTATTTTCTCAGTCCTTCAGGTCCATGTTTGTTAAGTACCATGTCGCTGCATTTCGTGGAGTGTTATTGCTTTCCCATTTGCCCATCTTTAGAGGGACAGTATTGTTTACTACTTTTTTCATTTGTAAAGATGAAAATATGTACTCTCAGTAGGCTAAAGGATAAAAACTTCATCCAAAAGATAAAAAGGATGGAAAAGGGGAAAATGCAATATATTTTGTGTCTCAAGTAACCTTTAAACTGTTCTGTTTAATGCAAAGATGTCTTATCCTAATGGTAAAGGAACCATCACGGAGCCTGAAGCATGACTTACAATTAAAAAAAATTCAAATTTAATGATGGTTTTCCTGAGGTAGTTGTGATGGATTCAAGATTGATTGTCATTAACATATTTTTGGTTCAATGTTGAGGGCCATGTGCACTGAATGGTCAAAGCCCTTGGTTTTGGCCAGAGATTTTGCTCATCATTTGCAACAGGCATCTTGGGTCTGTATTCTAGCACCTGGGACAACCCAGGTTATTACTGGAAACTGGAGTCTTTTTCGTTTGGATAGTGAGTTGAGTTGAGATGAGTTGAGATAAAAGTTGAAAGTTGAATAAGATATTATTAAAATATTATTTTTTAATATTATTATTATTATGAAATTTGAAAAAGTTGAATTGTTTATTATATTTTGTGTTGGAAGTTGAAAAAGTTGTAATGATTAGATGAGATGAGTTTAGTAACCAAACGCAGCAGCTTAGACTCAAGTGGAGTGGTATTTATGAAACTCGAGAGGTGCTAAACACATCAGGGAACCCATGAAAAAAAAATGATAGTTGAGGTTTGTAAACACATTCTTTCGTAGAGAACTTTCTTTCATTTGGTTATCTTTAGATACAAAATACCTATACTAGGTAAAACAATAAATTTACACCTGGAAGACTACAGTGATGGATGTTCAGTTGTAAAGTTGTTAAAAAGGGGCATTGCCATGGAAAGGGAGGCCTATGGCTTTCAGTGGTGGAAGTTAAGTACGCTAGTACGTGATGCAGTTGGTGCTTTCGCGAGGTTGGAGGGTCTTATGCTGTTGGAGTGTGATAATTCATAAAGAGTGGGGAGAAGTTTTCTTATCACACTAGATTTGTGGTTGGAGACGGTGCTAAAGTAAAGGCTCTGAAGGATGCTTTACCTGATGTGTTCAGTGTTGCACAAGCTAGGATGCTTCTGTGGTTGACCATATGGAGATATCTATTGCTCCCATCAATGAAATGTCAACTTTATCAGAGCAGCCCATGATTGGGTTATAGATGCCTTTACCTCATTCTTTAATCTACTACATTCTACTTGTTTCAGACAAGAGGTGTAGACAAGCTTCTATGGGCTCCCATCCAGAGGGATGTTCTTTGCCTGCTCTCTCTGTAATGCCCTTACTTCTCATAATGACAACTCATTTTCTTGGAAGAGCATATGGACTAAAGTCCTTTCACAAGCTGCACTTTTTGCTTGGATAGCCTCTCTAGGAAAGATTCTCATCATCGACAACTGACGGGAGACACATTGTAGTGCTTGATTGGTGCGGCATGTGTAAGAGTGCAGAGTCTGTTGATCATCGTTTACTGCATTGTGAGATTGTTCGTGAACTGTGGAGTGACATCTTCAGACGGGTTGGTTTGGCTCAGGTTATGCCCAAAACACTAATGGACTTTCTTTATTCCTGGAGAATGGCAGCCCTCAAATTGCAGCTGTGGAAAATGGCTTCTACTGGTCTAATATGGTGTATTTGGAGGGAAAGGAATGATAAAAGTTTTGAGGACCCCGAATAGATGCTAGAGGAGCTCAAACCTCTCTTTTCCAACACTCTTCCTTTGGACGCCTTTGATAGACTTCAATGGGCTTAGCTTTCATAATTTTCTTATTTCCTTTTCTCCTTCTTGATAGATGTATTTCTTGTACACTTCTTGTATACTTGGATTGTGCCTTTTATGTCTTTTAGTGAAGTCTCAGTACTACTAAAAAAGAGGTTGTCTGGTTTTGCAAGTTCCTAGCAGCAGCTTTTGATCTGAAATTCTGACCGTTGTGGGTGATTTCTGTTTGAAATTTATTCTCCCCCCCCCCCCCCCCCCCTCCTCTCTCTGTGCATTATTGGTCAATTTGTATATTCGTCACATGTTTAATTATGTATTCTTTTTCTGTTTGCTTTCTTGTGTTCTTTTTTTTAGCAATTCAATTGAGGACATCTAGATGATCTTTAACAAACTAGTTTTTATTGCCTGATCTGATTATATCATGCCTGAGACTATCATATATTGAAACGAGGTCGCACTTCTGTTTCTGAAAGTTCAATTGCATACATGGCAAACTAAATTTAGCACTGTTGTTGTTATATAGACTGGCACTGGAGGGAAGATTTCCAGTAACAAAATGGCTAAGCAAGCTGCATTAGCATTTGTTAAACGGACATTGGAACGATGTCATAAATTTGAGGATACAGGAAAGAGCTGCTTCAGTGAACCCTTATTTAAAGACTTATTTCTTTCTGGGTCTTCCAATCTCAATGGTGCACGGCTGGCAGATACCACTACAGAGGGTGAATCAACCAAACCATATACCTGCATCCGTTCTCTGGAAGGTAGGTTTTCTGGTGTCTCCTTTGATGCCTTGAGGGAAAAATAGTGGTGAACGGCTTACCATTTCATATGTTTTTGAACAAGTATTTTTATGTCCTCAGTGATTGCTAGGGCATAGATCCTGGGGCCGGGGGGAGGGGGGTTTGCAGATTTCAGATTTCTTGTGTCCTTTTGTTTTGTGTTCTGTGGCATGATTCAGTGATGGATTGTTATTTTTGTTTCTCTGCAGCATCCATGAGTTCACAGCAAAGCCCTTCGCAGTTTATTAAGAATGCAGACAACCATGATATTAATTCTTTGGATGCCCTTCTGCCTGTAAATCACTTCTCTGAACAAACTAGAGAAGATACATGGTCAAACAGAGTGAAGAAGAGGGAATTGTTGCTTGATGATGTTGGTGGTACTATTGGTAGTTCAACTGCCCCCTCAGGCATTGGCGGTTCTCTGTTAAGTAGTGCCAAAGGAAAGAGAAGTGAGAGGGACAGAGATGGTAAGGGACACAGCAGAGAGATGTCATCTATAAATGGTACTACTAAGATTGGTCGGCCTGCTTTATCAAATGTTAAGGGGGAAAGGAAATCTAAAACAAAGCCGAAGCAGAAAATGACTCAACTATCTGTTTCTGTAAATGGCCTTGTCGGCAAGATATCAGAGCAACCCAAAGCAGCATTGCCTTCTAAGTCAAATGATAATACAAGTAGCCATGTCAAGAAAAAAGATGGGTTTGGCTTGGATGTATTGGATGACCCTGAGTCTCTTGATTTATCGAATCTACAGTTACCGGAAATGGATGTACTAGGTGTGCCTGATGATCTTGATGACCAGGGTCAGGATCTGGGTTCATGGCTGAACATTGACGATGAGGGTTTGCAAGATCATGACTTTATGGGTCTTGAAATTCCAATGGATGACCTTTCAGACTTAAACATGATGGTTTGAAGTTGCTTTTACTTGTATAGTCTTGTTCATTATACGAGTGACACACAAAACAAAGTCGCTGTTGTCAAGAAATGACCCGTTACATGAATAGTCATTTGGCTACCAAGTTCAAAATTAGGTTATATAAATTCTTTCGTAGACTCTTTGCACAAGTTGATTTTCGAGTGAACGTTTCGGATGTTTTGGATTTTGCTCCTGTGTTAAGTTGGTGACTTCGACTGTAAATTTTTGTTCAAGGTTCGAGTTAGTATGTCCTACCAATTATCTCGTAGCAAACACTGGACTCTGGACGTAGCTGTCACAGATGAGAGAACACTGGGTCTTCTCCTGTACATACATTTTACATTTCTAATAAAATCATCCTTTTTGTTCTAATATCTCCTGGCTGACTTGCTCATAATGAGGTATTGTCTTCTTTTCACACCTTTATTTTATGATTTTTTATGAATAATCTCATTCTGTCATCTCTACAGCTGAAGTTGTGGTGAATGCAGTAATCACAATGTAGGCTCTGTGCGTCAGGGATTCTTTCCTTGAGATAGTAGGACTCATTAATTAACAAATGTGGTTATAGTCATGGCTGAGTTATCATTATTGAAAGTGGGTTTCTGTCTCTGCTCTCCAACCAGTTTCTGTCCTACTCTATATTACCTTTTGGTGTATTTTCAGGTTTCTGGTTTTCCTAATCTCTCAGTCTAGCCGATGGTAAGATTTTTCTTGCCATCTTTCTTCTTCTTTTAGTATTTGGAAGTCTTAAGCTGTAGAATTGGATTGTTCATGCGCTATGTTTTGTGGTATAATTTCCTATGGGAAGATTGTGCCCAATTGCAGGAAGTCACATTTGCTGTTGTAATTGTGACAATTTCAGGGATTCTACTTGCACTAAAGCTCATGATGATTGGTTGGACCCATCTCAGGAATTAGTAATCCATGACTTGGAGTTTCTCCGCAGGATTTATTTTTCACCTGGTTAGGCCACCACCTCAATTGTTATTAACTTGCACGCAGTATTATATGGTCGAGGTATATCTCTAACCCCTAGCCTTCAGTTGGCTCAAATCATGTTTCAGTATAGGTCTGAAGTATTTATATGTATTTTGTTAAAGGCATTTATTTCTAGCTTTAAACATTAAGATTATGCCTCCTTGCCACATGGAATTTGACTTAAAAGTAGTGTGGTTCATCTTTCGAAATATCCAACTCAATTTGACACCCAGTTCATTCTCAATGCTTGCTTTCTGTATTATTTCAAAAAAAAAAAAAAAATGCTTGCCTTCTGTATGGTTGGGTCTTGTGCCTTGCCCCAAACTGTTTTCTTGCTTTAGACTGAAACTCGAAATCACAACTGATACACATTCCATAAATGCAGTTAATATTTTTAACGCCTTTGAGACTTCGAACCCACTGCTTGATGGTTTATTTTGTTTGCCTGACAAGCTCGTAGTATTTTATCTTCTCATTTTCCAGTGAAGCCGGAAGCTGACTTTCACTGTGGGTTTTAGCTTTGCAACTCATTTTTGTGAGTACCTATGTTGTTGGCTTGTTAACTAGGCTTTGGTGGTGCTTGTCATATGAAACATGGCCTTCAATTATGTCTAGATATGCTATGGATTCCTTTCTAGCTCGGATTTTACCATGAATGTTCCAAGATGAAACATTGGCTTCAATTATGTGTAGTTATGCTATAGATTCTTTTCTAGCTCGAATTTTACCATGCATGTTCCAAAATGATGAAACAAATAAAAGGCTCCATTATTGCATCTGAAGATCCACTCCGCATTGTAATTTGCTGATTTTTCAGTTCTCTTTCATGAGTACGTCTTCACCCCCGACCCCGGCTTTTGGTAGATCGGATGTATCAAGCATTGGTGCAAGTTATAAGACTCAAAAGCCTCCAATTTTGCAGAATTAATCCCCTTCCCCCCGCCGCCCCCCCTCTTCCCCTCCCCTCCCCCCCCCCCAATAATTACTTTTCTAGTCAATAATATAACCCTAAAAGGATTGTTTTAAATTCCTACGTCAATTCGAGAGCATGAAGTGGTATTGCGATAAGACACACATGAGGTTATTGTTTAGATTGTTCGGGCAATATTAAATACTTAATTAATACTATAAGACTTACTTTAAGTATCTATTTTTCCCGTTGAGACTTAGTATTTTGGAAAATATTTCCTCAGTGATGGGTCGTGTATCAAAAGTGAATATAGTTTGTCATTATGGCTATTACGTTGAAGAAATACAAATAAAATTCCTTCATGAAAAGAACGTACCCAATGATATCTACGTGCGGAGGTATTCTTATGCAATTCCTTTGTTTCTTCTTGGAGCGGGAATTAGTATTTTGGAAAATATTTCCTCAGTGATGGGTCGTGTATCAAAAGTAAATATAGTTTGTCATTATGGCTATTACGTTGAAGAAATACAAATAAAATTCCTTCATGAAAAGAACGTACCCAATGATATCTACGTGCGGAGGTTTTCTTATGCAATTCCTTTGTTTCTTCTGGCTCCAAGATTTGACATACTTTTCAGGAGTTGCCTATGAAAATTGAGATCGACACGCTACTCTCTGTGTTAGAGTTCATATATCATGCACGACAGAAGAGTTAAAAGTTGCATAAATCCCTCACATGTGAATTCAACAATTATTTCCCAAGTTTCTCCAACGTTCTCTCTCTTTCGGATACTTTTCTATGAAGTTTCTTCAGTGGAGGAGTTGCATTACTTAATTCTCAAAAGCAACAGTCACAAGAATCACAGCCTAAGTCACTTAACTAAAGAGAGCAAGAAAATTAAAGAGAATTTTTTACTCTGTTTTCGAGGCTCCTAGTCAATCGGATGGAAGGGAGAAGGGCTGCTTTATATTGCCTTTTCCCATCTAACCTATGGCTAGGCTCTTTAAGGCTATTAGGAGCCTTCAAAATTTCTCTCGGAGATGTCGTAACATCCTCAAGGTGCCTTGTTATTCCCTAGCCTCATTAGAGTGTATCCGATCAAGCATTTTCAATTCCTCTTGATTCAAGTGTTGTGATGGGTTGGCTAGCTTCCGGGATATGCAAATATTGATTTCTTTGGGACTTTTGGACTTTTGGGAAGAAATAAAATTCCTTGTTAGTTTGAAATAAAATTCCTTGTTAGTTTGTTCAATATTCGCTTTTGACATAATTTTAGAGAGGCTAACATGACAGCAGATTTTTTGGTAAAAGAAGGCATGATGGGTAGATCTTTTAATTTTATTGGTGAGGATTTGATGCAAGGAAGGCTTCGGGGTATTGTTTGACTAGACTTATTGGGAATTTCATATATTCGTTATTCATATATTTTTATGATGAAACGTTGTAATCATGGTTTTTCTCCGCCTTAGTGAAGGTTTTTAATAATTACAGGCTTATCCTCGCTTTTATTTGAAAAAAAAAAATCATGCATATAAACATCATGCTAGAGGAATAGACATTACAACTTGTATTGTGGCATATTTCAGAGGTAACAAGGGCACTTGCCCTAAAAATATATGAGGACTGATACACCAACCTCTAATTCACAATTTATTTACAACTTCGTCATAAAATAGTATTATTTTGAATTTCAATTCCAAAAAATTAAAACTAAAGTAAAAAGGAACAATTTTGAAAACTAATATTTTATTAGATAGTTGTCAAGTAATTGTAAACCACTGGTTAGTTTATCATTTCTCAAAATACATATGGGGCACATAATGAGGGAGCATGGAACCCTTTGTACGTCAACATTTAGTTGAATGAGCACATTTACCATGAAATACATGTTACAATAGATTTTTGAAAGAGCTTATGTCTAGACCAAGCACCATATAGATATTAGTCTGGGCACTACATGTCTAACCCTAATTGTTCCATTTGCTCGCCTTCAAGTCACCAAAGAGAATCTTGCATTCGGTTAATCACAAACTACATGCACAGTGAGATGTTTATGCATGATCATCTTAATATAATAAATCTCATCTTAGCTCTCTCACTAAGGTAACATCTTCGTGTCATCCAACTTATCTAGTACAACAAATATTAATAAACATAATGTCTCAGCATTGTTGGCTATCCAAGCACCAAAGATAATTTTTTGTATGCGTGAGCCGATCTAATCCTATTGACATACCTTGCGTGTGTATACCAATCATGCCATGTGATGAAGATAAATATGAATAATACTTTGTTACATTAATATATCAAAGGGAAGTGTGCATTTCATCATTAACTGAAATAAAGATATATAGTTTTGAACTTTTTACATGAGCCTTGAAATCATCTCTAGCTGTAGGATTTTTAGGGGTTTAGCAACCATGCAACTTGTTGGAAGGTGTTCCAAGACTATTTCATTATGCCTAAGCATTTTGCTAATATTATATCTAAATCTCTATGTGTTTAGTTCTCCTATTTTACATTTGGTTTATAACAAATATGAGAATTGTCACGTTTTCACAAAATATCATTATTGGATCAAAATTTTCTGTGCCAACGTCAAGATGCTAAAGGAACCTCCTCAACCAAATAGCTTCTTGAACTGCTGCCAGACAAACTATGTATTTTGCTTCCAAGGTAGATAAGCCTATACAAGGTTTTAGTTTTGTTATCCTATGTGATGGCACCATTTTTTAGAAAGAAGAAATACCCATATGTTGATTTGTGCTTGTCTAGGTCACTACCCCAATTAATGCTGCTATAACATCTCAATTGTAAATACATACCTTGATAGCATGACTGCCGTTCCCTTTTCGCCTCTTGACCACTTTATCATGTGTTAGTCCAAGGTTAAATTGGAGCTTACTGACCAATCTAATTGCATAGCATATCACTTGCCAATTATGCATCATTGTGTACACTATGTTGCCTATAGCACCATGATGAGTGCAGACCATCTTTTCTATTTCACTTTTGAGTCTAAAACCTCGGCATAATAGATGACTCAATGAGTTCATACTTACATATCTGGAAGCACTCAAGGGTATCAGGTGTAAGTTGTAACCCAATTCATGGGATCAATGGAGAGATTTTGGAGTTTGGAGGTATAAAGGCTAGGGGCCTCAAGCCAAGCAATGTGATTGATTTGTCAATATAGAAAAGTATGTTCAACAAATCTCAATCTCCCCAGAAAAAAATAGCTTGCTTTAATTTCCTATACTGAGGGGACAAAGGATAGGATTGGACCTCTTACAAATAGAGAGAGAGAGAGAGAGATATATATATATATATATATATATATATATATATATATGCTTTTGAAAGAGAAGCTCTAAAGAAAAAAAATCCCTTTTCCTCCCACCTCGTCGACTACTCCATATTTTGACTGGCTCACTCTTTTTGAAAATTTTCAAGCGTTCTTCTAATTTTCTCTCTCTTAAGTTGTTAATTCTTTCTCATATATGCTCCTCTCTTTATTCCACACTATGCTCTCCCACTACTCCATCAGGTTTGGTCTATTTCATTTACCCTCCAAATATATAATTTCAATAGGTTCTGGCATTCCCAAACTTATTCTAGCTAGTTTGGATAACAATTTCCAAAGGCTTTGTCATCAGTAAAGCTTCTTGAGGTAGTGAAATATTTATCCAGATTTCCCTTTGCTTGACTCCTCAAAGAAAATATTTTTGAAATGATTTATCAATCATTTCATGACATGGTATATATTAAAGTTAAGATAAAAAAACCAAATGAATATTGTTAGATAAAGAATTATTGCCTCTTATAGTTTAAAGGACGGCCATTATGGTTGGTCTCAAATCTTAATGAATAATGATATATATATACATATATATATATATATATATATATATATCTTCAAACTTTTTATGTAACTCTGTTTTCAATGGAGAATAATTATGTGAAATAAGAAATTTTAAAGGATTCTAATGATTGTTCCATTGTCAACAGCATAGCACAACCACATAGCATGTACGCCATCTGTTTTCAAAATGGCTCTCTAGAACCAAGACAAGTTACATATAGAGGTACCTTCAAGAGCAATAATCTTCTGATATTTCGTATTCACAATTTATATATCAAGGTTCTCCATGAGACTATCCTTTAGTTTCAAAACCGATGCACTGAATATAGCAATTCTTTTCCTTGATGGAAAATAGTCTTAAATAACCTAAGGAAACATCACATCATAGTCACTAATAGTGTGCAAGAAGAGCAAGAAATCTGGAGACCATCTGCTACTCCATTGTGAGATTGCTAGAGCTTTGTAGAATGATCTCTTGGGTCATGTCTATAAGGAGACTCTACTTATTCAAGTATAAGGTTCTATGGATTCCACAAATTGCATTCATATGTAAGAAGGTTCTCATCTTGATGTGGTCAATTTGGAGGGAAAAGAACGATAGAAATTTTTTATGATTGCAAGAGGATAACAAATGAATCAATGATCTCAGCATTGGTAATTCACTCTCCGACTAGAATGATCTCAGACCACAAACAAAAATCCTACAGTCCAGCACCTTGGCCTCTTCAAGCTAGCTCAGTAGAAAGTTTTTTTTATTGGTACTGGTTGTTCGAGAACAAACTTCCAATTAATCCTGAGGTTGCACAAGTTTCAACAAAGAATTTTCTACAATTATATATCGGGCAATTCGAGAAAAAATTCCCTTAAATCCGATGGCGTCAAGAAATTGTTTAAACCTAAAGAGAGCCTACCACCAAGACCAATGTTCTTACCAGTTGAGCCAGCCCAAGAGTTCTAGCTCGGTAGAATGCTACTGTCGTCATCAAACATAAGGTGAAAAGTAGGGTTCTATTCTGGAAGTTCTATAATGCAATGGATGTGTGGCATACCCATGAGCGGATGCAAAAGAAACAAGACAAAAAATGCACCATAAGAATGTCTTGAAAACCGAAGCCAGGACATCCTCGTTAAACTAATACCCTTTTTAATGCTCTGATCCCAAAAAATTATTATAAAAACAGAAAACGTTTTTTCAGACCCCTTCGAGCTATATACATTGCTGAATTTATACTCGTAGAAGTAGAGCCTTCTGTGCTTGGACCATTCAGTTATCAGACAGTTTAATAAAGGAGGGTAACATTTTCGTTCTTTGTTCAGATTTGAATTGAATGCAACAGCAAGTGAAAGCAATCAATAAATGTAAGAGCAAAATGACACATTTTGAGTACCAAAAACCATGCATTTTGAGTAACCAAAAACCATGCCTGCATTACTGTGTCTTCCTATCAAGTAAAGCTTAATGCTCATCTCTAAAAATTGAGTTACATTGTGTTTAGTATCCAGTATGCCATCCCCACTATTTGATGCTTGCCTTGGGAATGGCTGATCTACATGGTCCACAGGATGTCATAAATGGTATTCCCTTGAAAGTGGCCACACCCTTGTCATCAGTGAAAAGATGCTGCAGCCAGCAAAACACAATCATTATTTCTCCAAATTTGGACGCATTCATCCACATAGCATACGTAAGAATTTTCAGGGACATAGATGATAACCAGAATATGGATGAATGATCTTTGGTGTACCCATCCTTAAAAAGAAAATATGGAAACTATGTCTTAATAACAGCTATAATCTCAGTACATGGTACTCATAAAACAGGCCAAAAATGAATTGGGGCTGGACGAATATTCCTTTTATGTATTAATTCAAGACGTGGGAAAGATGTTTAAATTAAAGTATATGGGTAACGAATGGGCATGAGAACGATGTTTAAATTAAAGTAAATGGGTAACGAATGGGCATGAGTCTACTGAATAGAAAAGAAGATGCCAAGATATACATACTGGTGTTATCTTCTCCAGCTGTTTCTTTTTAGGATTAAGGACGTCTTCTGGCTTTCCATCAATCCTAGACAAGAACCCCAATGAACGTATAAGAAACCATAATAATGAAGAATATGTGAAAAAAAAAAAAACAAAAAACCCTGCCACACTTCATTCTATGATTTTTATCAACTTCGATCAACTAGATCAGGGGCAAGATGAAGTTATATTATCATTAAGAAGCGTAGACTGAACAGCCTCAATCCCGTCAAGAATATAGCCGTTAAGTGAAAAGTACCCTAAGAGTGAAGTAGCATAACTGATAAAATAGATTCCAAGTTGTGACTTTTCATCTCTCTGAAAAAAGGTTCAACCTCATCTTCAATGGAAAAAGGTTATCACTAATACTCAATCAAACTGCTGGC
Source organism: Carya cathayensis (assembly GCA_011037825.1). Taxonomy (NCBI): domain Eukaryota; kingdom Viridiplantae; phylum Streptophyta; class Magnoliopsida; order Fagales; family Juglandaceae; genus Carya; species Carya cathayensis. The sequence goes on along the minus strand of QGSO01000361.1, from coordinate 1,054,822 downwards.
ACCATAAATCATCCAGGTGAAAACTGTATCTTTATAGCTCACGTGATTTTAATAATCTTACCCAGCAAATGAAACACGCTCCCCAAGTTTGGCCTCTTCAGGAGGGAACAAAGGCTCAACAATTGTATGATCTTCATTAGAAGCACATAGCACCTGGAAAAATTGGATTTATAAAAATGCACATCAAAATTAGCCCACTATAATTGGAGAGTTCAAAAGGAGTAACCCTGAAGAATGAATCTTTCAGTGAAGTAATCGGAAGTTTTTATGGTCTCTTTTCATTGCATAAGTTATATGTGTTGCTTAATTTCAAATGTTTGATAATTTCCAGGACTTTAGTTGCATTGAGGCTGAAACTGCTACTGGGAAAGTGATTTAATAATTGCAAGCTTCCCGTCTTTCTTCAGTTTTTCTCATGATTAATCAAAATAAATTAGTGCAATATCACATGCTTATTTGTATGGATCTACAATCATTGAGTGGCGGAGAAAAGAAAGCAAGCATATCCTTCATAGATCAACAAAGGTGAAATCTTGAAGTACAACAATTGCTCAAGCAATATGCACTGGTCATTTAGATCTTATTTCACTTTTTTCTAAAGCCTACCAGAATATCCGAAATGCATCATGAGGGAACTCCATGTATGGAAAACATGAGCAGAATTTGATAAAAATTTCCAAGAATAAAGTACCAATCCTTCTGACATCACATCCCGTAGTTTTCCAGGTTTTACATTTGTAATCAATACAACGCGCCGATTCTGCAAGGTAGATGCAAAAAGGAAACCGATTCAAAGAAGAAGTTTTCAGGTTTTTATTCATCCAAAATTAAAGAATAAAAATCCAAAAATTATGAAACTGAGAGAGCACTGGAAACAGAAAATGCATGCAAACTGATTGTATCTTACTAGTTTTTGTAGAAATTATTACCGTTAACTCATCTGGACTATAATACTTAGCCAAACCACTAACCACCTGGCGCAATTTAGCATCTCCAGTGTCAATCTCCTCAACAAGTAAACTGCATCATGAATTGAAATGGAATGGCTAATGAATGATTAGTATCCCAAAATTATACTGCAAAATACAGTGTAAAATATAGACACTAAACTTCAAAGTACTTCAATAGGTTGCAAGATGTTCAGATGCTATCTAATTAACATAGCTCTTGAAGAAGAAAAGGAAAAAGTTTTTCACCACACCTATCAGCAGATGGATGCTTCCATGCTTTCCGAATAACACCAACCTGTATATTGAGCAAACTGACACTAATTTCTTTGTCTTTATCAACTGCTTCTGTTTCAGATGACTTTGTCTTCTCCCGGGCAGCTTCTTTAACCCCAGTTGCCTTTTTCTTGAAATTCAAAATTAAGTGCCATTATGCAAGAATTTTATGAATGGAAAAATAAATATACAGGTTGCCAATATATCATGGTCAGTTTTAAAAGATTACCCCAGTATCACTTTTCTTTAGATTCAGGTCTGCATCTAACTTATCTGCATTTTTGGCACTTTGCAATGTCTTTTTTGCATCTGAAACTATGTCCACCTTCACTGGATTTTTGGCTCCTTCCAACTAAAATCAACAGAGAATATATGAAACTCAAACTCTATCAATATCTTACAAACTCTATCAACAAAGAAACCCCTAGGGGGTTGGCTCTAGTGGTAAGAGCCTTGGTCTTGGTGGTACGCTCCCTTCATGTCCAAGGTTTGAACCTTGGGTACAAACAATTTCTATGGGCAATTGGACTAGGGGAATTTCCCCTCGAATTACCAGAGGTGCATTTGTGGGAAACTCCTTGCCCAGCGCCTATGCAACCCCAGGATTAGTCAGGACTTGTTCCAAACACCCAGTGCCGTTCAGAAAAAGAAAAAAAAGAAAAAAAAAAAAAAAGAATTCTGCAGAGATAATTGAGGGATGTAAGCATGCAGCATGTC
>QGSO01000361.1:1004249-1052870 GCA_011037825.1 Carya cathayensis | reverse complement strand
CCCCCCCCCCCCCAAAAAGGGTATCAATACCCTTCACTCCCCGTGGCCCATAATAGATGTCAATACTCTCAAAGGATATGGTGCAGCAGTGCACTTGTACCATGCTATTTTAATTATAAAACAACCAAACAGTTTATCTTTCAACCATTTAAGCAGTCTCTGTTTCAACCCAATTTACAAATAGTAGTATAAAGACTAACAATGAAACACACAAGTTCATTAAAAAAATTACTCACTTGTGGCTCAAATTTAGCCTTCTCAAGCAATATCTTCTCGAATAGTTCCCCAAAATCCTCCTTGCTCTGTTAATATGTAATGCAATAGTTTTTGAGAGCTAGCTAATCATTTATACGTGGAAAAAATACAATACAACCAGGGCTGCTTAGAGGGTAAGGGGGCAAATATGGGACAAGGGATTCATATATGGATACAATAAGGCAAGACATTCAACGATGCAAATATAGGTTTTACATTCAACGAAATAATATTGCAACATCTTGTCAGAAGTCATGAGTTGATGGCCATAAATCATAAAGTTACATAATCAACCCCACATTTTTGCCAATTTGCACGCATAACTAACTTGCAGTCTTGACAAAGATAAGACAAAGATGGTTATGATCCCTAAGAGTTTTGAGTTGGTATTTCAGAATATTTCTTATAGCAAAGTTTTTTTCAGCATTTCAGAATGCATCTAACAACTGCAGAAGCTGTCAGATAGAGCACAAATAAATTCTCTTTCCTATAAAGTGTCAAAGAAGGTGGCCAATAAATGCCATATGATCTGAACACAATTAGTGGACTTTGGCATCGGGTGACAAAATCTAATCATTTAAAAAACCGAGCAGACATTGATTTAAAGAAGATTTCAATGGGAGAATAATGATAGGAGACCATTGCTGATTTCATAAAATTAAAGGAGAACAAAGTTCCAAAGTTAGCATCTTGTTTTGTTTGTTTCTACGCTCTAACTTCAGATTGAAATTTTTGTTCATCAAACAAGTGCACAAGGCTGTACAGAATTCTGCTATACCAACTCAACCTTTATTTTTTCGAACTAAGAATAATCAGTTTTTCGGATTTTGACAACTGTCAGGTAACTGACGTGACAAATTTTTGTTTTCCAATTAAAGTCAGGTCAGAAGTCAAAAGATAAGTTGCGGAATCCAGCTTCCGACCCAATCCAATATATGTTCAGAAAATTAGGAATATTTAAGATATATGCAAACTAGTCTCCTATCTTTTCATCTCCCCAAGAGACCACCACACAACCCACCACCCTTGTCTCTTGTGTGTTATTATATTTATTTCTCTACAATTTTCCCCTGTATCACATGTGAAGTTAATAAGCTACCATGCCATCCCCCTGTTCCTTGTATTATCAGTTTATTGAATTTTGGTTTTAAATGCACAGGAAACAGTTTGTTAATTTTTTATTTTATTTATAACCTGATTGTGAAGTTGTTTGAACATGGAATTTTTCAATTCTTAATTTTAATGAATCACACATAAATGAAAGAAGATGAAATTTTATAGACGAAAGAAGTGTTTTTGACCTTTAAAACCATTTTAAATTTATGGTCATTTAACACATGAATAAATGACATGGCTATACAAGAGCAAAACTACTGCTTCAGAAATTATATAAAGAGAAGAAAAAAAATGTTATAGAGGAATGAAAACAAAGTGTTCCTAACCTTTAAAATTCTGTAACATTTCAAGATTATTGTACATTTATGGTCATTTAATACATGAATGGATGACATGGCTTGACCAAAAGAAGAAAACATATTATAGATGAAAGAAGAAGTGTTCCTATTTTAAAATTCCATCACCTTTAAAATTATTTTACATACATGGATATTTATTTTGGCAATTAGAAATCAAATGTTCTTTTAGAAATTGGAACTGAAGGGTCAGTTATATAAAGTTACATTATTTGAATGATAATAGTAAAATTAACTGGTGCTGTATGTGCAAAAAGCATGGTGAAACTGTGGATCATTGACTCCTCCATTGTGAGATTGCTAGGGCCTTATGGAATGATTTTTTCAGCAGAGCTGGAATAGCATGAGTTATGCCTGGAAAGGTGGCGATCTCTTAGCTAGTTGGAGAGGAATTAAATATATTCCTCATATTGCAGCTGTGACGAAGATGACAACTATTTGTCTACTGTGGTGCATTTGGAGGGAGAGGAATAAACGGAACTTCGAAGATTGGGAGTGCTCTGTAGAAGATCTTAAAAATCTTTTCTTCAAGACTTTATTTATGTGGGATATTGCTATAGACTTTTATGATCTTAGTTTCTATGATTTTCTTGTATCTATCTCTAGCTTCTAACTAGATGCATTCTATTGTATGCTACTTGTGTGCTTCAATTCGTATTAAAAAAATTTCTTATACTTTACAAAAAACAAAAACTATTTATTGGAAAGACATGGCTTAATATAGGGATAGATTGCATGCCTGTCTACCCCGTTTCGTGTTTCAGCTTTTATTTTTCTACCAATGCAATTGCATGCAATCCCCCTTTTCATCTTTTATGAATCTTTTAAGCACGCAATTAGTAATCAAGGGCGGCCATGATCACAAATTGCAAAAGAACAAAAAATAGAACAAAATTAAAAATTAACAATTTTTTCTCATGCATGCACAACTAGTGAATAATTGATGGAAACTAGCATGGACGTGGCCTTACCTGGATGTAATCCATCCATCTCATCACATGTGGTAACTTGTCCTTGTCTTCGTTTCGAAGGCCAACCTAGCATCAGAATCTCATATTTGTAAGGCATGCCTTTGGCCAAATGGCACCTCCATCGCCCATACAAATGAGATAACAAGATCTATTTATTAAAAACTTGTAAAAAGAGAGATTGATTTTGAGTCCTTGCCCTTATAGAAGAGTTAGATTCACAGAATTTGGAAGAAATCAAACTCGCCATTTCATAATTATAACTAATTAATAGACAACAAAGGGTCTTCCACAATACATAATAATTAGAGAGAAAGTTAGGTATGTAGAGAAAAATATATAAATGTCCTATTCTTCTCTTTATTTTCTCGGTACTTTATCTTTTCTAATTAAAGAACCAAAAAAAAAAAAAAAATCTATTTTTTATTCTATTGTGTTCCTCACTTCATTTTCTTTTCAGGTGAACCAAATGGAGTGCCAAATTCTATACCAGCAAAGGATGTAGTACTGAAAACACGATCACGTCAACTTCAGAGGGTTTCAATCCATTCCCCAAGAGTACAGACTTCAGAGCCAATTCATGATCCAATTTATTGAGAATTCCAGAGCATGACTTAAAATCTAGCGGAAGACTCTCTGCGAGTTCTATCCACTTCATCACCTACAACCAAAATTTTAGCTTTTCAAAACAGATGAGAAAAAATAAAGAAGGTTTAGTGATAATAAATCCAGTAAAATAACCCCTAGGGATTGGCTCAAGTGGTAAAGGCCTTGGGCTGGGGGTATGCTCCCCCTAGGTCTAAGGTTCAAATTCCCTTGGGTGCAAACAATCTTTAGGCGCCATCGGACTAGGGGATTTTCCCCTTAAATTACCTAAGGTGCACTTGTGGGAAACTTCTTGCCGAGAAGGTCTGTGCACCTTGGGATTAGTCGGGATGCTATTCCAGACACCCAGTGCCAATGAATAAAAAATAAAATAAAAAAATAAATCCAGCAAAATCATAATAGTTGTCTAGAATTTGACTTAGTACATTCAGGGCGCAAACCAATTCAACTTTACCTCATGGTTGTCATCCAAAGAGGCCCCAGATGAATTCCGTACGTTAAAGTACAAGCTCTTGATATCATTCTCCACGACATCATCCAAGAGTATTTTCTGCATAAATAAACTATCAATTTAGGAAATTTTTATATTCCAAACAATCTGAGGATTGGAAGCCAATTTAACTATCAAAGTCGAAAATTGTATATTTATGCACGAAAATATATTTCCAGGTTAGACATGCACAAGTTCGATAGCTTTCCAACAACATATAGCACATGAAAAGTCCAGTGAAAACAAAACACTTGCAAAGGAATGCAAAGTAGGGAAAATAAACTTTTCTAGTTTAGGAAAAGAGAGTGTGATTTTTTATTTCGGGTAAAGAGATTGTCTTAGTCAAAACTCCTACACATTACCACAAGATATAATTAGTCTCCAATTGAATAACACCAGGACTGAAAAAAAATCACTTCAAAAAGACCCATTTCTTGAAACCGCAAAATTGAAACACATATTCTATTGTTCAGGTGATTGAAAGAAAACCCATCAAGCAACAAGAAAAAAAATTGGAGAAGTAAGGAGGATGAGTGGCGGCTTACAGGGTCTAAAGAGAGGTGTTTACAGAGAGATGACACTATCTTTTGCTTTCTACTGAGAACGATGCTTCCATTCGGCGCCATCTCCTCTCCGTTGCAATCTGTCCCCCTCTCTACTGCTGCTGCTCCACTTCTTCTCGCAAAGAGCCGTATACACGATCTAAATCTGAAGAGAGGGTTTTCGGACGACGAAGGGTGTTAGGAATATGGGCCTCGCATATAGCCCATAATCACTTCCCTTGAAGAGTTGGATAAGAGTAACTCTCCTCAACATTTATTATTTTATTATTATTATTTATTTATTTTTATTAATATTTCTTATTTTTTGTTATTATTTATTATTTTATTATTATATTTTACTTATTTTTTATTACTATTCACAACTCTTCTTAATAATTTTTAACACCCAAACCCAACTGATTTCATCAAAGATAGTCATTTGTTCTGCCAGTCATGTAGTACAACCATTATGCTTCGACTAAATAAAATGTTGGGACAATCTTGTAGGCACCTTTGTATTTTGAGTTCAGTTAAATTATTTATAAATAGTAATTAATTGAGACAGTAAAATGAGTTCTGAGAAATTTATTTAGAATGAGTTTAGATATTATTATATGTTAATATGAATTTAAATGAATTTATGAGAAGTTAAAAAAAATTATAGGTTTCACGTATAAAGGGATATTGAGTTGAAAAATATTATAAATCTAATGTGTAAAAAGAATTTTTACATTTTTTAGGAGAGTATCTACTTTCTTATAAAATATTTACACTAATTTTGTACGTATAGAGTTTATATATATCATTATTCTTAGAATTTCGGACCCTACTATCAACCAAAATTGTCTAAAAAGGCATCTAGATTCATTTAGAAAATTTTCTGTCCCAACTCTGGAACTCATGGTGTGAAATAGATAAACACTATAAGCTTTGTATCATTCTCCTTGATGTTAAATGTTTAATAAATAGAGTATATTTTCCTGCCGGCCCTATTATTAAAAATAGGGGTGGGCAGCGGGGCCCCGGAACCCGCTGCCCCGCCCCCGCATAGGGCGGGGCGGGTTGTCCGCTCTGTTACGGCCAGGGCGGGGCCCCCCGGCCTGCATGGCCACCCCCAGCGGAGGCGGGGGACGGAAACGAACTCCCCCGGGTCCGTTTTTCCCCCGCCCCGCACCGGTTATATATATATATATAATATAATATATTATATATTATATATATAATAACCGGATATTTAAATGAAACGGCGACATTTTGTAGTTGACAAAACGGCACCGTTTCATTAATGGGTTAACCCTAACCCATACCCCCCCCGGTCCCCTCCCCTCCCGAGTCCCCCTTCGGCCTTCGCAGTTCGCACGAAACCCACTCCCGTCGGCACCCCCGTGTTCCCTCCTCCCTCTCGCAACCAGTCCGTCCGCCGCACGTCGTATTCCCTCCTCCATCTCTCTCGCACGACGCCAGACGCACGCCGCACGGTAAATTTTCTCCTCCTCTTTTGATTTTCTCCATTGATTTTCTCCCATAATGGGGGTGCGGGGGGGCGGACGGATTGCCCCCCCACCCCAGTACCCCGCACCTCGTCATGCGGGACAGGGTACCCCGCCCCCGCACACCGGGGGCGGGGGACGGGGGAGATTTTCCCCATCCGCCCCATGCGGGGGCGAGGGGCGGGGGGGGGGGGGGGTCTACCCTGCACCGTATGGTGCAGGTAGCACCCCTAATTAAAAGGCTGAAAACAGCCTCAAATATCTTCCTGCCATGTAGCCCACTCATGAGGCTAAGAGCATCCCATCTAGATTCCTATAAAAAAATTTATAATTTAATTAAAAATCACATCTCTTAAAATTTTTTCTTAAATATTATTTATCTTCTAAAAATCTCATACATCCCATTCCCCATCCCTATCTCTATTTTATTAAATAATATTTCTCTATTCTTTTTTATTCTTTTTTTCTTTCACCTCCATTTATAATCTTAATTACTAACTCTTTTGTCTTATTATTTTTTTTTTCAAATATTATTTTCTATTAAATATTTTTACGATTTTGACTGCTAAATACAATATTATTTTTCAAACCGAAATCCGTATTATAAAAGTAATAATTTTTTTTTTAATATGTGCATTTTCTAACGTCATGGTATTTTTTTAATATCTACTCTTTATCAATTTCTCTAATCACGACTGTCTAATAAGAATGGCCACGCCCGCGACTGAATCAAAGAAGGGCTCTGAAAATTCTTACAGCACTCCAAAACATCCTCAGGTAGCCTTGACTCAGCAAACGATCTCAGTGGCGAGTACTTGGATGCTTTTACATTCTTCCCAGTCATGACCACGAGTCCTTCTCTCGCCATTTCATCATCATCAACGTCATTGTTTTGCTCCGATTCTTCTTTCCCTTGGTGGGTTTTGCTTTCTGAATCGTCCCCTTTCGTTTTATCGTGCTTCTTCTTCTGGATTTCTAGGGGCTCGATTTCTTCAAGCTTCCTCTTAGGATTGGCTTCGTCTTTGTTGTCTTTGTGCTTCTTCTTTTTCTTCTTCTCAGCTTTGAGGTCGGGGTTATGAGAGGATTCTCGAGCTGTCTTTGGTTCACCATGAAGCACAGTGGTGCAGCTCTTTAGTTTTCGACCCATCTCTAGCAGCCGAAGGTAGCTACTGCGTTGCGAGGGAGGAGAGGGAGAAGAAGACGCAGGACGAAGGGTACAATCGTTGGGGCCAAGGAGCGATGGGGATGTATAGTGAATCTGCATATATGGGAATTTACTGTAGAACCCGTAAACTTCATCCGCAATTTAGGGATCCAGATGGAGTACTATTTTTCCATCAAATCCTAAAAATTTTCTCAAAATATAGGGATAGGGAAGTGATGCGGTGCCAGATGTGAGTGCTCTAAGAGTAGTTTACAACACATAGTAAAAAAATTTTTATTTTTTTTTGGTCGCTCTCTTCCTCTCCTCCCTTTTAGCAAATTGTCTGTCTCTCCTCTAGCCAAAATTTTTTTCCTGATGCTCTCTTCCTCTTAGCAAACTCTCTCTCCTCTTTTCTCTGACTGACAAAGAGTTGATTCATCATTATTTGATGAAGAGGATCATGAATCAGCCGCTTCCGTACCACAGTATATTTCAAGACGTTGATGCATATGAGTATAGTCCAAAGCAACTCGGTGGTTAGTGCGTCTTATCTATCTCAAAATGTGTTGTTTATGTTCAAACTTGTCACAAAGGTTTGTTGTGAGATATAAAGGCAGATATAAGCAAAACAAAATGTAGTTGAAAGACATGATTTTACTGAAGCTTTCTTCAACTAAATTAAATTAATTTGGTGCTAGAATTAAATTAATTCAAAATGTGCAGAAATTGTTCTTTACATAGAAAAAGCACAAGAAAAAATATACCAACCATTTGGTCTCGGAACTGAATGGACGGGCCAACTCTTAAAAATGGGATGCAAACACTTGACAATGGGGAGAAGAAGATGATGGAGGAGAAGTTGAACATAGAGGAATGACAAGGAAAGTTAATAAACATGAAAACAAACCATGGACTGCATTGGACTGGCTGTTAGTGGCATCGAACTGGTTGTTGATGACTTCGGATTGGCTATCGATGGTGGTGGGTTGGCTGGTGGCAGTGACTGGTAGAGAATAATGAAGGGGCACAACCACAAGCGTAGTCTGGGTTGTGTGCATGTAATGGGGAGGAAATATATTTAGGATATTTTGGGCAACAATAGGATGTAGTCATCGTCATAGACTTATTTCCTACAACATTGAGATGTCAATTGGCCGTTGGGTTCTAATTTACACTTAAAAGCAGACAATACCGCTCCAAAGCGAAACTATAATAAATAATGTGAGTTTATTCTAAACTTTAGAATTCAAGCAAAAGTTTTAGCAGGTCCAAATTTCAAGAAAATAGCAACATGTACTAATAATTAGAAGCCATGTTGTTTGTTTAGATCTAGATAAGAGATAAGCATATGATATGAAAATACTACTCTTATAATATTTATTGTTGTTGATGTGCGTTGTTTGTACAACATTAATTATTTTACAAATATGGTAGAATTCATACCCAAATTTGGGCTAAGACCCCTTCCCCTAGTTTTGAGTTTTATATATTATTAAAATCATGCAGATTTTGGTACTATATATAAATTTATATAAATATATATATATGAGTAGTACTATGTGTATTTATACTTTTTTACTTAAAAGATTCATTTGTTAGTTTCCTTTTGAATTTCAAATTTATAACTTTCAGCATATTAATAACTGGCACGTAGAGAAATAAATTTTTTTGTAAATTTTTATTAAATACATTTAGCATTTTTCATATATATATATACATATTATTTTAATATGTTTAAGATATATAATCCCGAAAAACTAACTCATATATTTGTTTCTATTACCTTCAATCTATTTCAATAATTGGAAACGGTAACAAGAACTAAGAAAATCCTGAAATTAAATTTTTTTGCTTTATTTATTGGAATTGTGACATTAGATAGATGGATTCAAAGTTTCTATTTTTCTCTAAAAAACTTTTTTCTTTATTTTTCAAGCCTTTTCTGAATTTTGATTGCTATTTTATATTTAGACAATAAAATGTATGTACCAATCTTTTGAAAATCAATGTTTTTTCTTAGAATTTTTCAGTTTTCTATTAATAATTCTTTTAAAATAGATGTGTTGTGGACATGTTTTGCACCCCTATGAACACCCTAAGTAAACCTGCACCAGAAGAATCAAAGATGGCTTAAAGGGTATTAAATGGGTATTAAACGCCTCTGATGCCTAAGTCAAATTGATTGTATAATATCTTTGTGAATCCAATGTGGAAATCAACTTACCTAGATTGCGAACTTCCTCTAGTATATATAGAGGGTGGGAGAGGACTCGTTCTAGTGCACGCAACAATCTAATCCTTTTATTCAAATTTGGTTCAGGTTTGTTGTTCGAATTTTCTTCTTGTCTAACCCGAGGAGGTTATCAAATGTGACATTTGAATTTCCTTGCTATTCAGAGATTAGCTGATTTTCTTATCCATTGATAGTATAGAAAGGCCTAGGCTCATAGCGAGTGGCCCAGGTTGATGACCGGGGCTGTCATGGGCTTGCTTCCTTGGGACCACAAGTCTTTGTACCGTGTGGGTAGGCCCATTGGCGAGCAAGGATTTTGGTCCCTCCAGTTACCCCGCTAAGTCTCATCACATGAACGTGATGGAATTTTATCCATTATGCCACTTCGTTACCTGGGCCGTACTTATTCTTGGATATGTGGGTGTCACATGCGTGTTAGAAGTGTGCTCCATTGCATCTTCCCACCCTTTTCTATTCCCCTTTTCGTGTTTGACACATCTCTCGGCATTACCACCCAATCATTTCGAGTGGCGTTGTACTTCTTGGATTGGTTTTCCTCTTGCATTACCAACTCTATCACGCTATTCCTTTTCTCATTTAGACTTGTTCTCTATTGTTGCATTTCCTCCTCTACCTTCTGCTTCAATCAGCCTCAATACCCTCTATTCTTTGGGTTTTCTTCAGTTAATGGCTTCACATAAGTCTTCCCGCTTAGTTCCTCGAGGTCCTAGATCCTCCCAACCCCGCGATTCTCCTCCTCGTGCTAAGGAAAATCCTACATCTCAACGTGCCTTTTGATTTGGTTTGGATTCAGAAATGTGATGAGATGAGATAGTTTTAAATGAGTTTAATAAAGTATTGTTATTATTGTTTTGAAATTTGAAAAAGTTAAATTGGGATTTGAAAAAATTGAATTATTTATTATATTTTGTGTGAAAATTTAAGACAGTTGTAATGATGAGATGAGATGAGTTGAGAAGGTTTCCGAATCTAAACGAGAGGCTGCCACTCTACCCACCAACCATTAGGCGTCATTGATGTTCTGAGGCAGCTTCATGTTCAAGATGGAGCCAATCTTTTCAGTGTTTGCCTTGATGCCTCTTTTAGAGAAGATAAAACCCAAAAATATTCCCAAATCTACCCCAAAAGTACACTTTGTCGAGTTCAATTTCATCTTATACTTGCGAAGCACACCAAAAGATTCCCTTAGGTCTGCTAGGTATTGGACGGGTTCCTTGCTTTTCACCAATAAGTCATCGACATATACCTCCATAGTCTTCCTGATCTGCTGTTTAAACATCCAATTGACTAGATTTTGGTAAGTTGCCCCGATGTTCTTCAGCCCAAAGGGCATCACTCAGTAGCAGTAAAGGCCTATATCGGTAATAAACGACGTCTTTGCCTTATCTGACTAATTCATGCATATCTAATTGTATTCTGAATATGCATTCATAAAACTTAGCACTTAGTGTCCCATCGTGGCGTCAACGATAATGTTGGTCCGTGGCAAGGGGAAGCTGTCCTTGGGGTAGGCTTTGTTCAAGTCTGTGAAATCTACACGCATCCTCATTGTTCCGTTTGCTTTCTTAACCAACACCACGTTGGAGAGCCACTTCGGTTAGTTTGTTTCCCTTATAAACCCAAGGCCAGGAGGCGATCTATCTCCTCGGCTATGGTTGTGCACTTCTATGTACTGAAGGTTCTTCTTTTTTGGTGTATCTTCTTTGATGTTGGATCAACACATAGCCTATGCTCTATGACAGCATTGTCATTTCCTGGCATGTCTTCATAACTTCAAGCAAATACATCTCTGTGTTCGATCAGCAATTGTTTTAATCCCTCCCTATATTCGGGAGGGAGCCTTGTTCCCACTCGCGTCGTGGCAATTAGTCGATCTGGGTGTAGTGTTACTATCCCTAGAGGCTCATTTGCCTCTACTTGCATTAGATTGCTCTCGTCTCTAGCTTCCATATCCTGGCAAGCTACGATTAACGTTGGGGGTGAGGGTTTCCCTTCCAACCTTTTCGTGACACATACACCTGGCACCCTTGCTTTGAGTTCCTGCACGTAGCATTTCTATGCCAGGATTTGCTCCCCTCAAACCTCACTGATGTCTGTCTCCACTGGGAACTTCATTTTTAGGTAGTAAGTAGAAGTGACAACCTTCAAATCATTCAAAGTTGGGTGTCCCAATATGGTGTTGTAGGATGATGGGGTTTTAACTATCAAGAAGTCTGTCATTGTTGTTACCATGTGTGCCCCTTGGCCGACCACAATTGGTAGTGCGATGATTCTCATTGGTTTCCCCAAATCCCAAATTTGCTTCTAAACACTAAATAGATATGGTTTCTAGTTTAGTGTTTAACCACTTGATTAAATCACTTTCACATATTACTAACCACTTAAATTCATATTATGATATCATTATTTAATCCTTTAAACCTTGAAAATCTTATTGGGTGAAGAAAAATTAGATTTGGACTTGATAGCAACCTAAATCCTAACCAAATCCTTTTTAAATCCCAAATTGAGACCCATTTGATTAAGGCCCAAGAAATTGAGCCACCTTGTCAAGGTTAGTGAAGGAAGTTTCCCCCTGCCATGGCTGACCAAACACTACCCAAAACAGCCCCTAGTTGTACTTAAATGTGAAGGCCAAGGTCATCTCATGATCACCACCCCTCTCACTCGGTAGTTTGAGGGCAGAAAACCATGGGCTCGTTTTGCCCCTTGTTTTGGCTGACACAACCATCACTCAAGTATCATTCACTGACCTATCATCACCCCTCAGTTGTGTAAGAAGATGTCCAAGTCCATTCCCTTTTATTTCATCCCTCTCTAACACTTTTCTTGGAGAGAAACTTAAAGGTTCTCTCGGACAGTTTTGCTGAGTCATTTTGCAATCCATTTTTAAAGCTTTTATAAATATTTTGTCACGAAATTTTCTTCACAATAGTTATTCATCTTTGAGTCTTGTTTCTATAGATATCTTTTGTTTTGATTTTCATGGTCATTTTATTGGTAAAAAGTTGTTTTAAGCTTGGAAATGGCATTTTGAGCGGTAAGCTGCACAGTGCTTTTTTATAACACCTCCCTATATTCTTGGGGAGCCTTGTTCCTACTCGCGTCATGACATTCGGTTGATCTGGGTGTAGTGTTACTATCTCTAGAAGCTCAGTTGCCTCTACTTGCATTAGATTGTTCTTGTCTCTAGCTTCAATGTCCTAGCAAGCTACGACTAAAGGTGGGGGTGGTGGTTTCCATTCCAACCTTCCGCGACACATACGCTTGGTACCCTTACTTTGAGTTCCTACACATAGCATTCATGTGCCAGGATTTGCTCCCCTCAAACCTCACTGACGCCTGTCTCCGTAGGAAACTTCAATTTTAAGTTGTAAAAGTAACAACCTTCAAATCATTCAAAGTTAGGTGTCCTAATATGGCGTTGTAGGATGATGGGGGTTTAACTACCAAGAAGTCTGTCATTGTTGTAACCATGTGTGCCCCCTTGGCCGACCGTGACTGTTAGTGCGATGGCACCCATTAGTTTCCCCAAATCCCAAATTTGCTTTCAAACACTAAATATATCCAGTTTCTAGCTTAGTGTTAATCACCTGATTAAATCACTTTCACATGTTATTAACCACTCAAATTCATGTTATGACATCACTATTCAATCCTTTAAACCATGAAAATTTTATTAGGCCAATAAAATTTAGATTTGGGCTTGATACCTAAACCCTAGCCAAACCCTCTTTAAACCCCAAATTGACGCACATTCGGTTAAGGCCCAAGAAATTGAGCCACCTTTGCAAGACTTTTGGAGGAAGTTTCCTCCTACCATGGCTGACCAAACACTGCACAAAACAGCCCCAAGTTGTACTTGATGTGAAGGCCAAGGCCACCTCATCACCACCCCTCTCACTCGGCAGTCCGAGGGTAGAAAACCATGGGCTCGTTTTACCCTTTGCTTTGGTTGACACAACCATCACTCAAGTGTCATTCATTACCCTATCATCACCCCCTCAGTTGTGTAAGAAGGCATCCAACTGCATTCCCTTTCATTTCATCCATCTACAACACTTTTCTTAGAGAGAAACCTAAGGATTCTCTCGGATAGTTTTCATGAGTCACCTTGCAACCCCTTTTTAAAGATTTTGTAAGTATTTTCTCACAAAGTTACCTTCGCAAGAGTTGTTCTTCTTTGAGTCTAATTTCTTTGGATATCTTTTTTTTTTCATGGTCATTTTATTGGTAAAACGTTGTTTTAAGCTTGGAAAGATCATTCTAAGCGATAAACTGGACAATGCTTGTTATTTTGGTATTTTTGAACAAGCTACTGGAGGGACCTTGGTCTGATTTTTCTATGTAGTGTAGTTAACATATATATATAAATATATATATATATATATATATATATATATATATATATATATATATATAATTTGGATGAGTATTTGTTACATGTTATAAGCTTTGATGAAATTTCTTCTTAGAGCTAAAACGTTGGGAACTAGAAGGAGTAAAACAATTTTTGTTTTGTGAAAGCTTGGATCGTTTGTAGTAAAATCATGCTGCAATGGCTTTGATATTTTTATAGGATGATCCTAAATATTTGATCTACATGTTAGGATGTCAATTTGAAGATTTTTAGTGTTCTTTTAAAGATATAATTTTTTATGCATGAAGAGACTCGGTTAGGTCACAGATTTGAGGTTTTCAGGCATACGGATGTTTTGATGCAAATATGGCCATGTGATCTTGAGTATAATGTTTGATCTACTCTAGGACATGATTTTTAACCATTTATGTTGTTGGTTTGTGATTTTTGTCATGTTATGTTTCGGATCAAAGGATTTGATCAAAAACAAAATCGTAAGCCATTTGGTTTTGAAAGTGTTGAAGCCAAAAGTTTGGTGTTAGATCTTGTAATTTTGTGATGTTTGCTTGATGGTTCAAAGCATGATAATTCTTATATGTATGTTATGAATATATTGGAAGTGTATTTTTGAACTTTTAGAGCTATTAGAATTGTTTTAAAAAAAGACAAAACCTTGAGAATCAAAGATTATGTTTTAGTTAAAGCTTGAAGCTTTGTTTTAAAAAGATTTTTGTGATTTTTGTAAAGTGAGGTTTTTGTTGGTTGATCTTGTATAATTTTTTAAATATAGGATGTGATCATCCAATTCGTAATATTTCAATTTTAAGCATGAGGAATGAGGCTGATAGAATTGCAACAAAATCAAGAGTTTTTGCCTTTGAAGATTTCGGCCTTAGTGTGTTTGTGATAGTTGTGATGTGTTTTGAATTTTTATACTTATATATTTAGATTTAGGACAAAATTTACATGAGAAATGTGAATTTTAATGAGTTTAGGATATAGGATGTAAAATCCTTAAGTTAGAGGTAAAATAGTCATTTTCTCACATGTAGAGGGTAAAATGGTAATTTTATTCTAAGATGATATGTTTATGTTTCTAAGTTATTAGTGATGAAGTTTCTAACATTTAGAAATCCCTACTTCTAGTTTCTCGTGTTTTCAGGCATTTTTCTCCGTAACGCGAGTCACTACAAGTTAGCTAGCTAACTATCAAATTACTATATATGTATGTTGGTAAGAGAAATATTGTTTATGTACTTATGATACCATATATGTCATACTATATTATGTCACTACATATTTATCTATTACATATTATATTCTATCATGAAATATTTATCTGTCATACCATATATTTGATAACGTAATATTTATCTATTACATGTTATGCCAGTCACATAATGTTTATCTATTACACGTTATGCCAGTCACATAATGTTAATCTGTTGCATGTTATGCAATGTTATAAAACGTTTGTCTATTACATGTTATGCCATGTCATGAAATGTTTGTCTATTTCATGTTACGTCATGTCATGTAGCTCATGTATATGTCATGTTACATTACGTTAGATTTGGGGTGTGCATCCGGATCCGAATCCGGGTATCCGGCCATAACCGGATCCGGATCCGGATTTCGTAATCCGGGCGGTTATCCGCTCGGATTGAACCCGGACTCAATCCGGGCGGATAACCAGATTCAATCCGGATATTTAGATTGTAATCGGGTATCCAGATTTATTTATTTATTTTTTGGCTTTAATCCCGGATATCCGGGTTATATCCGGATTCAATCTGGATTTTTTTTTTTGTTTTTTTGGCTTTATACCCGGATTCAATCCAGGTTTTGTAAAATAAAAAATTCTAAAAATATATTTATTAAACAGAAATTATAGCACTTTTTTTTTAAAAAAAATCTGAACTCATATTTAAATTGCCCAGATTTTTTTAAAAAATAATTAAAACACTTTAAAAGAATTTTCTAAAAAAATAAATTGAAGAACAAAATAAATAAAAATGCAAACTAGATAATATTGTTGTTACATCACAATGCAGAACATAAATTTACAAAGAACAAAATAAATAATAATACATCACAACTAATTAAACTAATACAATATCATAACTCTTCACATCTTGAATCTTGAATTTGGGAGAAAAATTGATTTCTTTCACCTTGATCTGGTAAATAGATGGCCTGTAATCAACAAATTAAGAAGCAAATCATATAGACATGATACAGAGTGCCTATAAACAATAATATGCTTGAGTAACAAAATAGTTGCATTCAATGTATAATATCTAGGGAGGAAACACCCCAGAAACCTCGAATTCTATCTAGAGAGAATTTAAACAGGATGAGGTAGCTAAAACTATGTTGATATGGTTCTTCTAAAACGGTACAATATACAAATATTCAAGATATTCAGCTACAAAAGCAGCTCAATGATGCGCAAAGTTACCACTAGATCCTAATAATCACGGGCACACTCATAAAAAGACGCATGGTTATACGGATGTACAAGGCATGATTGGGAAAATCCGAGAAGTAAAATAGAACAACTCATATTTACCAGTGTGAAGAATCTGAGAAAACTATTTTTTTTTTTTAAGTAACATTCGCATATCAAGAAAAGAAACCAAACACTCCATAACTAGATAAGCACGCGTTGGTAATAGGTGATAAATAGGTAGAAACATATTATTTCGTACAAAGAGAGTTTTTTAACTCCAAAATTAGAACCTCTTTCAAGCAGAAGAATTCTGAAGAATTTAATAATTAACTTTCCTTAGATTGTTACATATTTGAAAGTTATAATTGCATACATATGATTCATGGATCGGCTAAAGATCATTATTTATTTATGCAGATCTCTTGTATACCATCTAATTTTGAAGGGTCTCTACATTAGTACCTTGTAAACGGGCCCGAACCCACCGTCTCCAAGCTTACATGTAGCCGCAAAATTGCTTGTTGCTGTTGATATGCTTTCAAAGCTGAAAAATTGTAGCACACTGCCCTTCTTCCTGCTTACTGTGAATTTCTTTCTCTTCCTAGATCTGCTAGAATGTGTTGTTCTAGCTCCTAGCTCACATTGTAAGATTTCTTGCTCTGCTTCATTCTCCCCTTTTAATCAAATAGGGAACCCCAAATAGAAAGTTATTAGTAATAAACCAATGATTAACATTGTTCTGA
Source organism: Carya cathayensis (assembly GCA_011037825.1). Classification (NCBI taxonomy): domain Eukaryota; kingdom Viridiplantae; phylum Streptophyta; class Magnoliopsida; order Fagales; family Juglandaceae; genus Carya; species Carya cathayensis. Next base: position 1,036,094 of record QGSO01000361.1, on the reverse strand, counting down.
TATTATTCTCGTGATTTTTTTGAGATTACCTTTTTCTCTTAGTTTTCTTTGAATGAAAATGTATAACGAGAACAGTGCCAGTAAGGCTACAGACCCAATCACAGATGGGACAAGCCATATCCGCCGCTTTACTGCAGTAAAGAGTGATGGTTAAACACTTATCAATAGGGAGTCTCGCCCACAAGTGTGTGTTAGAACATAAATTTAATTATTAATATCATCTGTTTTTATCTCTTTGGGGATAAGTGATGTTTTAATATGGTGATTGTCCTGTGTAGATGTCTCTGTGTGTGTGTGTTCTGAGTAGCATGCCAAAACTGTGAACATAGAGAGCTGTTGTCTAGATGATTAGTGAAGTTACTAGGGAAAGTTTCCTTCTTCTTTTTTCTTCTATGTTCTGCAATCAAGCATAAGCAATTGACAAAGATGGGGTAAACTTACCTTTTTCTGGAGTAAGAACATAAATCTCCCTGCTATAAGAAAATGACTCCAGCTTTTCTTTAGCAACCTCATCAACAGAGCTGTAGATAGATGCAGATATAATAATTCACTAAGTACACTCGAGTTAATAGATAAAATTTATGAAAACCAGAGGTTATAATTCCTAGAGAGAACAAGAAAAGAATCTGGCATTCCTCAAAAAGTCATTGTACAACAAACGAGCAAAGCTTTTCTGTACAAGCTGTACTAGTTCAGAGAGAGAACAAAAAAAGAATTAGACACCCAAGCTATTGTTTTAAGCATTTTTGGATTACAACTGAGTCCAAAGGAGAAATTGGTGTAAGAGATAGTGGAGACCACGTATAAATTAAACTAGCCTCAGTTTATGCACTCATTAAGACTTGTTTAAGCAAATGGTACAATATCTTATTTTATAAGATATTGTTGAGGTACTTTCCATACAATTGATTTTCCATCATTGGTACTTTTCTTACATATGCTGAAAGCTTGAAAGTCGCAGGTTTCCAATGATTGTATCTTCACCAGTACATACGCTGAAAGCTTGAAAGTCCATTTTCTGTATCAATTAAGCTTGAATTAGCAGCTCTTACCAGTAAATATAAATTAAAATCCCGCAAGAACAAAAAGTATACAAAGTAAAGCCTCATACCATGATTGAATATGCAGTGTATGCAAAGTCAGATTACACCATCAAGAACAAAATATCACTAAAACACGAGCCCTTTGCCAATCTTCAAATGGAACCACCAACACTATCACTAAAACTACCTTCCATCTGTTTTAAGCATAAGAAAAGAAAAAGAAATATAATAAAAATCAAATTAATAGCAATACAAATATATATATATATATATATATATATATATATATATATATATATATATCCAACAGAACTTGCAGCTTCTGAAGCTATGGATAAAAAATTTGGACTTTCTAATAATCAAAACAAGCACAGACACGAAATTCAAGATCGTTTTAACTTTCTAGCTCCCGATCAATAGTCTTATTATCTTTGTGCTTGGGCGGCGTTTTAATTCATTTTCTGATGATTGAGTTAAAAATACATTGGGAGAGGAAGAAAGAACAAAGCAGATCAGCAGACAAGCAGAGCAGCCACAGAGAACCGTGTGAAACAGATACGAAAATAATTGATGGTTTAGAAAGTAAAAAGGCTTGGTTACAGATAAACCCATTTTTTGCCATTATGCAGATAACACAATTAACATGCTATCTACGTGCTATCATGCAGTGACTCAATTCAATGATAGAAACGTATAAGCAAAAGAAGTACCAAAAACTCTTTTTCATATTGTAAGATGTTATGTCATTAGAATTATTAATATAATCTACCGTTAATGTTATAGCATATTTAGGATGATATTATCATGTGTTCAAATCATGAACGAAACCACAATAAATTATGGGATGATTGGAATTAAGTACTACGTACAAGGCCAAAGATATGATCACACCAATTGAATTATTAAGTTTGACGAATCACCGTGTCTATATAAATATGATGACAATTGGCAATACTATAGGCATTAGCATATCTGTAGTTCCATGTTATTTTCATGTGAAATTCAACATCCTCAAATATAGGCATTAGTCCTATGAATAGTGCCCCCGGGGTTGGGGAGGATTGATATGTAGGATAATTAACAAATGATAAGTAAGGGAGCAAGTTGGATGATGAATAGGCTTCTACGGGTCAATGGAATTGATTTCTTAAATGATAATTTAATAGGGAGGAAAAAAATAAAAAGTGCTATTTCTTTCCAGCATACAATGGTGTTATAACCATGACCATTATATAGGAAACCTCAAGACCATTATATAGGTAGTAGATTTAACCCACTGTCAAAACCCTTTTTTTTTTCATTTTTTCCATTCTATAAAAAAAAGTTACAGCAGCAGGTGTTTTGTTTCTTAAAATGGTAGTCTCGTCTCACTAAACCAAATGGTTCTACTAGGACAAATATTGTTGCCTCGATGGAGTGGGGTTCAACTTTTTGATGACCTTTTTGTTCACAGCTTGTTCTCCATATGAACAAACAATGACTACAACCGACACCAAAGATGTTGCTGCAACAGTTGAACAGGTTCTTTAGCTTCCAATCTGCTCAAGTATTCCTTCCTCAATATGTAAAATGGCTATGTTTTTCAATAAAAAGTTATTTTTTTCTCATACCAAGCTCTCAAGGATATCTCAGGTTTTACACAACATGACAATTTTTTTTATTAATTAATAATAATAACAATAATAATAATAAGTTGCTATGATAAATTACCCAAACTATTTTCTCAAAAAAAAAAAATACCCAAACTAAATAAAATTCAAATGTTGGGGAAGTGATAGTTAATAACAAAGCATGTTTCCTATTTTACTCTTACACATTTTCCACACACATTTTATTGAACTAACTCTCAATCTGTCAATAGGTAATGAGAATAGCAGAAAAAGGAGCAGATATTGTTCGGATAACAATCCAAGGGAAGAAAGAAGCAGATGCATGTTTCAAAATCTAAGTGTCAAGTAGTCACAAACCCAGAAAAAAAATCCAACTAAACCGAGATAGAGGCATAGACAGAGAGACCAAAAGCATTAAAATCCAATAGAAACCCAGAAAAAGGAATCCACCCAAACCGAGCGAGAGAGAGAGACACAGAGAGAGAGAGAGAGAGAGAGAGATTAACAAACCTTAGATTTCAAGACAGAGACAGACGGATTTGCAATCACAATAGCAATCGCCACGGGCCGACTAGGTTTTCGTTCGAGTGAGAGAAGACAAGTGAGATTCGTTCGAGAGAGACCACGAGTTTTCGTTTGAAATGTAAGAAGAAATACTGTCGTTTCGGGGGCAAAAATTCAATGACCGGGTGTATTACCCAGTTACGGATTACCAGGTTATAAATCCTGATCCGTAACCGGATCGGGATTTATAACAACTGCCCGGGTGTAATCCGGGTGGATAACCGCCCGGATTCACCCGGATCCGGAAAAAATCCGGTCCGGATGCACACCCCTACGTTAGGTCATCTATCCTTTTATTTCATGTCACGTTATGTCTCGAGTATAGTTTGTGTAACTCGAAAACAGTTTGTGTAACTCGAGAATTGTTTTTCCAAGTCAAATCAAGTTTATTTACGTTTATCACAACCCTAAGGACTAGGATGTGATAATATCCTAATGGAACTCATTTATTCATGCTAGATTGTCTAAACTAGTGTGAAATTCACTAGGTTGACAAGGTAAAGATCAACAAGCTTCAGATAGGGCCTAATTAACTGGTCACCAGAGCAAAGTCAGGCATTAACACAGATGGAGCCATCCATATTTTAATTTCATATTATACGTTTTTGTGTTGGTGCAGATACATGGCACGGATGATGAGGTGTCAAAACTACATAATTAAGTTGCTAAAGTGACTAAATTGTTTAACAAAAAATGAATTAAGTAATTAATTATGCAGTAAATTATGACACTTGAGTAAATTGATAAATTTTGATATATTTTGCACTTGAAAATAGTTATAATGCAGCTGTTTCACATAAAATTTAATATTCTAAATTTTACTCATCTCATAACAGGGTTAATCTGGAAAATATACAGCTAGTACAGTACCCCAAAGATAAAAAGTATAAACTCACACATGCAAAATCAGACATCAGAGAGCCAATCACAGCACCTGCAGCACGAGCACGCGGGATGGATTTTTCTTTCCTTTTTGGCTTTACTTGGTCCAGACAGCGTGGTGGTCTGTTCGGGGTCGCTAGGATTTTATTTTTTATTTCTTTGGGGGGTTAATGCAGACAGGGGCTGCAAGTCAGTGGTATTTATTTTTCATTTTAGTTTTCTCTCGTTTTGTCCAAACCTGAGGGTTTTTTTTGTCATTACATGTTTTTAGTTGAGGGATAAACGGCGTGGGGTAGGTGGTAACTCTCTCTGTGGCTAGTTTGGAGTTTTTACTCTCTTTTTTTTTTTGGAAAAGTCTGTTTGCAGGCCACTTGCGGACGGATTCGCGCACCAGGCTGACGTCATCATTAATGAAACGGTGAGTTTTATGTAAAGCGGGAAGATGAATTTGACAAACTCCTTTTGCCTTTTCGTTCTTTCACTTTTCCCACCCTTATCACTTCTCCTCTCACCTCTCAGCTCTCATCCCCATTCTGCACGACTTCTCCTCTCACCTCTCACCGATCATCCCCCCGTGTGAGCAAAGGGAGAAAATCCTCCCCATCTCAAAAACCCTCTCATCTCTGTTCGGTCTTGGGATTTCGCTGCGGTAAGGCGGATTTCCCTGCGGTAGATCTGTGCAGTTCGGGAAACCCTAAATCATAATAGGTCTCTCTCTCTCTCTCTCTCTCTCTCTCTCTCTCTCTCTCTCTCTCTCTCTCTCTCTCTCTCCTGCTTTTGGTTATTCGATCGTTAACATTGGAAAATATATTGATGATTTGCTTAATCGATCTGTACTTGGCCTAGGGTTTTCTGTTGGACTTGGCTTAGGGTTTTATTTTTTTGGGGTTTTCTGTGTTTTTCTTGTTAGAAGCCCCTAATCTGTTCGAAGATGTTATTTAGGATTGTTGTGAGAAAATTAACATGATTTGTATACATTTTATTGATCTGTACATGATCTTGGAGTTGGCCTAGGGTTTTATTTTTTTTTGGGTTTTCTGTGTTTTTCTTGTTAGAAGCCCCTAATTTGTTCGAAGATGTTATTTAGGATTGTTGTGAGAAAATTAACATGATTAGATGTAAATTTTCTGGATCTGTACATGCTCTTGGAGTTGGCATAGGGTTATATTTTTTTGGATTTTCTGTTTTTTCCTTATGAGAAGCCCCTAATCTGTTGGAAGATGTTATTTAGGTTTGCTGTGAGAAAATGTACATGATTAAATGTAAATTTTCTCGGTCTGTACATGCTCTTGGAGTTGGCATAGGGTTATATTTATTTGGATTTTCTGTTTTTTCCTTGTTAGAAGCCCCTAATCTGTTGGAAGATGTTATTTAGGTTTGCTGTGAGAAAATTAACACCATTTGTAGTAGATAATATCGATCTATACATGGTGTTGGATTTTAAGAGGCAACTTTTTTTTTAATTTTTTTTGGATTTGAGGAATTGTTAGAAGCCTCTAATCTGGTTTTAAGGATACCCATGGATTTGGATTTGTTTTTAGTCCTGTGAATTGAAAGCAACAAAAAGTAAGTCTGATTTCCAATATCCAGCTGGAGTTGCTCTGTTTTTTCTGAATCCATTTGGGTATTTTCCATTTGTGGTTGTTTTATCTTTTTAGATATAAAATATCTTGTATCAAATTGGTATCATGCGATCAGATAACCTAATGCTTGTTGGTCCTAAAAGGCTTAAATATTTTACTGTACTGGGTATGAAATATATATATACATATTTATTACTTGATTCATTATTAGATGTAATTGAAACCGGTTGATTTTGCATCGAGTAAAGGTGTCGGTCCATCCATGGCTTAGAGGGGAAGAAAAAAAATAATTACAGTTAAATGAATGTGTTTGTGTATATAAATAATATATAAATAGATAGATCATATTGTAATAAGAACAAGAAGATGAGAATCAATCACTATAAACTAAGATTTAAGATCATATTGTACATGCTGTTGTACTCGACTTTACAAGTTACTTTTGTAAAGTATGTGCGCGCTGGGATGTGTTCACCATCATATGTAGATGAACTAGTTTATTTATGTTTAGAGTTCCATACTTTCTGCATATAGCAGTATGTGAAGTGAAGTTAAGTTTTCATTTTGTACAAGTTACTTTTGCAAAGTATGTGTGCGCTTGGTCCTTGGATACCATCATAGTAGATGAACCAACTTTTGCTAAAGCATTAAACACACATTCACACTTCACTTCAACTTGGGGCACATAGAGAGTAACTCCTTTTGCACTTGATTTTTAACAATTAAACTCAGCTCCCCTTCGGCTGGATTAAACTCAGCTCCCCATCTCAATCACATTTTTTTTTTTAAACTCTCTTCTAAAAAAAAAATAAACTTCTAAACCCCAACAGAAAACAATGAATGAAAAACACTATTTTTTTTTAGCAACAGCATACTCCATCGTTGATTGAGAACATGTTCTCTGAGGGAGATAAGGTATCATCGTCAGTTTCCTCATCTTCTATTTCATATCATACTTTGAGAAACAACCCAATTTGCAATTGTGGGTCACCTGCTTCACTTAGAACATCGAACACGCCAAGAAATCCGAGCCGATCCTTCTTTGGGTGTTCAAAGTATAATACGAAGGTACAAAAATACCTGACTGTATACTTTTCCAGTACCAATTTCAGATTGACTACATGTTTTGATAACATTCTCATTTGTTTGTTTGTTTATACAGGGATTACCACATTGCAACTTTTTCATATGGGCAGATAGTGGTAAGGAAATAGAGGATGACCTTATGAAAGTGGAAATTGAGATTTTAATGAAGAAGGAAGAGCTCCAGAAAACACATGAAGAGTTGCAGAAAACACATGAGGAGGTTCGGAAACTATTGCAACTGTTTCGAAGAAGAGAGGAAGAGGTTCGAACAAGAGAGGAAGAGGTTCAAAAAATGATGGAATAGGTTCGACATTGGATGGAAGAGGTTCGCGTAAGGGATGGCGAAATTGTCAAGAGGGAGGTGGAAGTCCAGCGTCAACGCACACATATTCGTATATATTGGGCAGCTTCTATTTTACTTTATTTGTACTTGATACGATCGCATTGAGTAGATATACAAATCTGTGCATGTGCTGTGTTTTGTATAAATATGTGGCTTGTTCAGTATTTTGGAACTTTTAGGACAACACTTTTGAATAAGTGTTGTAATTTGTATGTGGAAATTGAAGTGTATACATCTGGACACTTCTGGGTATGAAAGTAGAAATGGGGAAATTTTTTGTATAAATCTGGACAGTAGTTCAGATTTGGTTTAAAGTACTTTGGGACTTTGTGACATTTGTGCTTGAACTGTATGTTGTATAAATGTAGATATATGTTGACTATTATGATGGTTTTCGGACAACACTTTATGTCTAAGGGTTGCAATTTGGTTATGGAAATTGATCATGAATAAATCTGGACAGGTCTGGGTAGTTGTAACCAAATCTGGAAATTTTGAGGATGTGTATAATGATGGACAGGTGTGGCTATGCTGAATGTTGTGCTTTATTCGTATAAATCCGGTACATGATTAAACTGTGTTGCCCAACAAAATGGTAAATCTGGAAATTGAGTGTATGACCCGTGCAAATCCCAACAAAACTAGCATATAATGAAAAATAAATCAGTTTTAGGCTTCAGGTAGCATCCTTACACCCGAGATAATAGCCTTGCAAGTCAATTTCGAGATAGAAAAACAAGTCCCTATAACGTTGCTTAGATTTTGGGTGTGATGAGAATTACAAAAACAGTTATAATTAAAATTTTCATCATCTGCTAACCAATTACAGCCGTAAAATCATCAAGCCATCTTTTGGAAATTTAGTGCTGCACCTGATGAACACGCCAAAACTGGTATAATGATATCAATAACCTCAAAATAATTACAACAGCTTGAGCAACATCTTAAAATATCCTACCATAATTTACATGGTACAAAAGTCCACACGCCAAGAAATAATTACTACAGCTTCAATACACCAAAAATAATTACTTCTTCAGCACCCATCAAATGCCTAATTACAAAAACTAAAGTGAAAAAAAATACCATGTTGATGTTTACAAAAATAATATATCCACCTATCAAAAAATATGAAGCTTTACAGTTGGATTTGCCAGCCTATATTATTTGATCTGTTGAATACCATAGTGCATATTGGTGGTTTAAGTTGAGCTGGTCGACTCCCCATCATTCTTCTCCTTAATCGTCCATGGCTTTGTACAAAACAGTATGAAATCATCAATTACACCAAACTGGAAAGCAATTCACCCAATCAATTACACCAAATAAGACAGTATAAGTTTGAACTTCTCTGACTCCCACAAGCTAGCTGAAAATCCAGTCATGAATAACACTTCCTTCATGAGCAAGTGCATATATATATGACATCAAAGTCATAATCCCACCAAACCAGCAAGTGACTATTTTTTCCTAATGTAGATATCTTGAGCAACATGATTAAACATTCAATGTGCAAAACTAATTTTGCAAACAGCCGTAAGTCAATGTTAAGTTATTTTTTCCTGATCCTACTTAAATGATGTGCATAAGGGTTCGAGATACAAACCCCGTAAAGTGACCTATTCCCACGGTTGTGTCCCAGGCAAGCTTTCCGGCTGGGTTCCATCCAGTCGAAGTTGCATCTGTCACACGTATAATATAACAGTTATAATTCAAACGAACATTCTCCAAAAAAAGAATTCACATGTTACACAGTAGGTCAGTTTGAGATGACAAAAATTAAACTAAATCATCTTACACTTTCTTGAGTCTCATTCACCGCAAAGTCTAACTCGGTGGCACTAAAGTTCAACACTTCGGTAGCGTTTTGAGGAGGCTAATAATACAGCATGCAAAAAAAATGTAAGAACTAAAGTTTAATTATGAGAAATTTTGCCTAGCATTAAAAACCCAAATGTAACCTGAAATGTGACACTTTGTTGTGTCCCAACATCTGTGGAACCAAATAAATTCCTTCTAGTTCCCACAATTTCGCCTTCTATTCCTCGCGGCTACAAAGAAGAAAAATAAACCAATTTGTATTAAGTCATAAAGAACGGTATGAAATTGCAACATCACCATTTATGAAGCATTTGTTAGTGCAAATTGAGAATGGTTAATTGAGTTAACCTGTTTACGTTTTCCTTTCTGAGTAGCCTTCTTTGTCGTGGGTTTCAAATGTTCAATCATGGATTTTTTCCTGAGAGATGGCGGTCGACCTTTTCCTCTCACTACATGGGGACTCAGTACATTCTTAGAAGTGGCAGTTGTAGTGGGCACGGCAGTTGTAACATTCACCTTTGATGGCGGCTTACTCGTGCGGTAGCCTAAGTTCATTGCATCTAACTTAGCTAGCATATCCTCAGTGTGCTCATCACATGAAGATGCATTTGTGGCTACTTCATTGCATTTCTTGATGATACGTGAATATCTGCTAACTTCAGGCCTCTCATCAACCCCATCATAACTACTTCGTATAAGGGTGTAAGTTCTCTTTATGTCTTTCCGCCGTCGATCTAGTATGTACTTTTCTGGCACCGATCGAACTTTGTTAAGTCTCATAATGCCCAATACATGCCTACACAATACCCCTCTCATCTCAAACAAGGCACATGAACACTTCACCTCACATTCAGCCTCATTAAATAAGACCGTGTGGGTAACCTCCTTGATGAAATCATCAACATTCACTTCATCTTCTACATTGTATGTTGCAATTACACCATCCTTCCGGTGTAGAGTTGGAAGAATTGCAAGCATCCCTATTACTTCTTTTTGAACTTCTATAAATTTATTGCAAGTGTATATGTCTTGAAAAGTCTTCTCAAGTGGAGAGGGAGAGACGACGGGAATTGTAACATTGAATGACTGGAAGTCCGCCGCACTTTCATTCTCAATCTTCTTCCTCAATGCATTATCGAACTGATCGACAAACTCTTTTAAGTTTGTCTTAGCATGAACATACCCGTCGAAAAAAGCGTTCATACTCTTGCTTCGTTGGGTTGTACTCATTCCAGCCTAGAAAACATCTTTCATGAACACTGGAGCCCAATACGTACGCTCAGTGTATAAACTTTTCAACCAAGCATTATCCTGCAAGTTGTACTTCTGAATTAACACTTCCCAAGACCCCTCAAACTCCTCAACTGTGTGAGAGTCATACACACAATTTAACAACCCAGTTTTCAACCCAGTTTTGAAAGCACCATGTGAACCTAGCTTCTCAGGCAACTTTTTTAAAATGTGCCATAAGCAGAATCTGTGTCGAGTATTTGGAAAGACAAGGCTTATTGCATTTTTCATGGCTCTATCTTGGTCTGTGATAATAGCCTTGGGAGCTTCATCGTCCATACAATTACACCAAGTCTAAAATAACCATGTAAACGTTTCTGTATCCTCACTAGAAATTAATCCTGCGCCCAACAAAATCTACTGGCCATGGTGGTTTACACCAACAAACGGTGCAAACGACATCCCATATCTATTTGTCAAATAGGTCGTGTCGAAAGTCACAACATCACCAAAATATTTGTAGGCTGCCCTACTTCGTGCATCCGCCCAGAATACATTTCTCAACCGTCCGTCATCATCCATATCCATTAATGAAAAGAATCCGTCATTTTTGTATTGCATCCGCGCAAAATACTCACGGAGGGCTCCAGCACCACCTTTCCCAAGTCGAAGGTGGCGTGCCTTGTCAATATAATTCCGACAGTCCTTTTCATTTAATGGCAAGTTCTCAAACCCACCCGCTTCTTGCATAAGAGAGGCAAAACTCTTGTTCATTCTTATTCCAGCTTGATCATTTATGTCTAACACTCTCTTAACGGACTCGCTTACTTCTCTATTCAGCGAAAAAATCGAGACTTTTGTGGACTTAATCCGTGATTATGGGAATTATCTACACTGTTCACCTTGAACACACCCCTTTCTAACGTCACATTTATCCTTGCCTTACAGTCTGTCTTTGATGTCGGACGTGGCCTGGCAACATTTGATGTACGGTTACGTGCCTTCCCACCCCGAGCACAACCCAATGTGACATATCTAAGGCTCCCATCCTCAAACCTATGGCTCCTCTGAGTCATTACCCCAAAACCGCATTGTTGCCCATATCTTTTATAATAAGACAGTAAGTCCTCTTCAGAATTAAACAACATCCCCAATTTCGGCTCCTCAACAAAATCAGCCCCCTCAGTCTGGGGCAGCATATCATGTGCCCCAGACTGATCATCACTCCCCCCATCAACAGTATCCATACTTTTTCCAGTAGATTCAGGTGCGGGATCTTAGATCTCATCAACATGGCTTGAACTTGCAGAGTGTAAACCAATCGAAGGGTTAAGATTCGAGATAAATGGGGGCAGCGGATTTCCCTGCAGTTTACACCCACGAAATTAATTAAATCAATTTCATACATGGTTAAATATAAGTGCAAAATCTACTCGAATGAATTTATCACCTGACTAGTTTGTGAAGATGCACTGGCTTCAGGACACTCGAAAAATGGGGGTAACCACGCATTTGGTATTGGTGGATGGCAACCATGCATATAGTTTGAAAAATCCGGGTAACATGGTATTGGTATCACCTAGGGATTATGAAAAAAATATGTATTAATATAGCCTGCAGTCATTTGATTAACAAGCTCTTAAATTAGTACATAAATTCATCTTCACTTGGAATTAATTGAAATTTCACCTGGGTTGGTAGATTGGTTGATGGATTTGCAGTTGGAGACGTCGATCCCAGTGGACAGAATGGTATTGTTATCATCTGTGGAACAAAACCAGTCATGATGAAGTCACTTTCATGAATTTGAAATTTGCTCAATTAGTACCTGGGAGGGAGGATTTGTGGATGGATTTGTTGTTGAATCTGCTGTAAAACGTGTTATAGGACATGCATGGTCCTTCCCTTTCTCCATCTAAACAAAGCATTAGAAAATTAAATAACTATCTTCAGTATAATTGTATTCCAAGGCTAATAAAGTAATTACTTTACACAATAAAGCTTTGCGACGTGTTCGACCTTAAGTAAATTGGAATCAATCATCCCTCCTTGGTTGTAATTATGAATTTTAGATATAAAAAAAAATAACTAAGTTCAAATTGTGTAAAGCCGGAAGAAAAATGCTAGTATGCTTCGAAAAAGTTCAGTAAAACATAACATACTTACAAGTATATCTAAGAAAGTTGATGAATTAAATTACATGCCTATATGCCCAAAAAATAAAATCTGGTACCTCAAGCATGCACTTCATATATGTAGCAAAATAACAAGACCCTATTTAAAAATTGCAGAAAATATATTGTGTATTTTTTTTTTCAAAACCACAATATATTACACCAACATATGTGTAAATATATTTGCAAATACACATTAAACCTGAAAAACTACATTTCCCCCAATTGCCCATCAACTAAGCATCATGGACATGCATTGACATGCATGAATTTGGGAAGATAATAAATTAAAAAAGCGATGGTTTTTTTTGTATAATACTTTACCATAAGCTAAAGTCTAAACAATATTTGCCTTATTTCAAAAAAATAATAATAAAAGTTTGTTTCACCATGTCCATTTCTACTCCATATAACTCTGTTTTTATACTCCATGTAACTCTGTTCTCAAAAGACAAAGCCAAATCCTTCGTTATTACAACAACATAAAAGTTTGTTTCACCATGTCCATTTCTACTCCATATAACTCTGTTTTTATACTCCATGTAACTCTGTTCTCAAAAGACAAAACCAAATCCTTCGTTATTACAACAACCAGGAACTAAATGCAGTTAAATAAAAGAGTTCATACGTTTCTAGGAAGTGCTCGCGCAGAGGAGCTCGTTCTGCAGTTGATGTCGTCGCGCAAAAGAGGTCGTTGTGCACTGGAGGTGCTCGCGCGAAGGGAGGTGCTCGCACACAGTTGGTCGCGCAGAAGAGCTGGTTGTGCAGTGGAGGTGGTCGTGCGGAGCTGGTTGTGCAGAGGAGGTGGTCGCGCTTTAAGGACGTTGTTCTGCAGTGGAGATGGTCGCGCGAAAGCTTTGGTCCTGCAGTGTAGGTGGTCGTGCGGTGGAGGTGCTCGCGCGGAGGACGTGCTCGCACGGAGGAGGTGGTGCGGATGAGATCGTCGCGCGATAGAGATGAGGCTGCTCGCTCGAGGAGCTCAGGGTCGCTCGGAGCAGCTTCAACACGACCTGGGAGGGAAAATGTCTGAACTAGCGTGCGGAAGAAGTTTTCGTGCGATCGTCCCATTTTTTTTTTTTCGTCTGCCACGTCATCATTAGTGCGCGAATCCGTCCACAAGTGGCCTGCATGTAGAACTACTCTTTTTTTTTCTTCTCTTAGTTTTGTGCAGACGCAGACCTTAGTTGGGAGTGATTATTTTTTTCTTCTTGCTTTACATTTTTAGTTTTCTTTTTCTTTTTCGGTTCCCAGCTTTACTTCTTAGTTCTTAGTGCTTTTTTTGGTTCAGACCTTACAGACTCACTTGGTTTTTATTTCTATTTTTTTGGTTTTCCGTTTTTGCCTTTCGTTCGGAGTGAACTCGGTTGGAAGACTGGAGTCGGTTGGTTTTAATTTTCTTTTTGGGTTCTTTTTCCAGACCATGGGCCACAACTTGTTATTTTTTTTCTATGGAGTTTTACGTTTTTGGAGACGAGAACGAGGGAGTAGATGGAACTCCCTCTCTCTCGTTTTAGATTACTTTATTTGTTTTTTTTTTAGTTTCAGTTTTTTTTTTTTTGGCTGGTTGAGCTGAGGGGGCGGCTAGTTATTTTTATTTTTTCTTGTTTTTACGTTTTCGTGTTCACCCCTTCCAGATTTATTCCATTCGGCATTTGGATGTTTTTAGGTTGGGTTTTTCTACACAGCAATGGCTTCTTGGTTCTATTTCTTTTGTTTACTTGTCTCTTGTTTATTTTACTTCAGTTTTTAATAGACTCACAAATAATTAGAGAGATTATCTATTTAGAAATGATATGCTAGATGTTTAGCTTGAGATTCAATAAGTAACTCATGACTATTTTGGGTCGAATTTTCTTCAAGATTATAAAATTTTGAATGATTAACTTGATAGATTGTATTTCATTTTGCCTATAGGAAGAATTAAAGTTCTATGTTTTTGAACTTGATCAATCGTGGACATAAAGACACGATTGATGCTTGAACTTGTAATAAGATTTTTGATGACTTTCTTTCACTTTTACACTTGTTATAAAATCTGTTAAACACCTTGATTATACTGAAAAGTGTGCTTATTGTTTAATTAACCGATCATAATCTCTTGGAATGAGAAAATGGTTGAGAGAAGATGAAATTAGAGGTAAATCCAACTTCAAATTAGAAATTGGGGAATAATTGCATCCCAAGTGTTTGTTTTATTACTTCTTACAAGTTTAATTCAACTTCTACACATTTTCCTTAAATCTCTTGGTTCTTGATAATGTTAGAAACATAGATTCATTTTTATTTTCATCTCTCAAGGTCAATACATCTTTTACAACAAAAATGTCACAAATGCTTTGATAACCCTTTGTCTACGTAGAATACAATCATGGACTTATCATTGATACAACTTGACACTTCTACACTTGGAAGCACATTCGAGACCGAGTCAATGGAATACATACATTACGTGTTCCATAGTAAGTGCAGATACCTATAAACTGACATGTATGTTAAAGCACTCACAGCTACTGCAAATATATATGCTATGATAGGGTAATTGGTAGGGACACACGAATCAAGGGGAATCTTGTAGCACTCGTATGTTTACGATTATTAATCATGTCTATGTATTGAACAAGATTACAAGTTCATATATTTGACGTTCATGTTATTCAACGTTCAGTTCAGTTCATATTCAGTTTCAGTCAGTTGACATTCAGTACAAGTTCATGTTACGTTAAATTCATGTTCAAGTCAGTTCACGTCATGTAAAGTTCAGTCTATGCTCAAGTTCAAGTCATATCAGTTTATGCTATGCCCAGTCACGTCATGCTTATGAGAAAAACTTAAAACAAGTTGGGGTGTTATTTTTTCACTTTATACCAGCCAATACAATTTCAACACAACAGTATAGCATGCGTGGGTTAACTGTTTCTGCTCTTCACCAGGTTTCCATCCTATTAAGTTACTTCCGGTGTGTTTTCAGGTTTCTGGTTTTCCTAATCCCTCAGACCGATGGTAAGATTTTTCTGCCCATCTTAGCTCTTCTGGTATCATGCTACAGATTTCAATTGTTCATACGGAATTGTTTGGGAATTCAATTTCTTTTTGGGTAGATCACGCCCAATGGGAGGTCGTATACAAATTCCACTACCATCTTTCGGTAATCATGCTCCCAAACAGAGTTAACAATAAGGAAACTCCACCTTTTTCCCTAGTTTTTGCTCCACAACCACATTCCTTGCTCCTCAAAACAAAGAACCGTCACATTCATACATACATAAATACATACATAAGCTGTTCCATCATTTTTCCCTTTTCCACCCTAGAGCATGGGGTCAAATTCTTGCTTACGAATGCATAATGCACGAAAGACAGCTTCTAGAAAATAATGAAATCACAAGATTCAA
Organism: Carya cathayensis; assembly: GCA_011037825.1. Lineage (NCBI taxonomy): Eukaryota > Viridiplantae > Streptophyta > Magnoliopsida > Fagales > Juglandaceae > Carya > Carya cathayensis. Next base: position 1,020,366 of record QGSO01000361.1, on the reverse strand, counting down.
ATACAAGCTGATGAAAGCTCCAGACAGAAAACTAAGAACTATTCTCAGGTACACAATATTCTGAGATATCTCGGTGAGGAATCCAAATACTGCCTTTCCTTGCAAGCATAAAGAATCAAGTATATCGCATGCTTGCCATTCCTTAAGAATACCTCGTTGCTTGCCAGTAAAATGAGCTCAAGAATCCCTTTATTACAGTCGCACTAACTATATTGAAATCGTTCAACATGTCTTCAAAACTTCTGGCAAGCTGTTTTCCTTCAACTCTCAAGTTTTTATATAATAGAAGTTTTCAGGTTGGAACTCTACCAAAGTAAAGAATTATAAATGTTAGTCACATATCGCATGTCAACTCGGATTCATAAATAAATAAACAAATAAGAGAACTAGAAAGGAAGCAGGTGCTCATGCACACCTAGGCAGCCTACATCCAGGGTAAGCTAGTGCTAAAAGCAGAATAGTTTATGCTAGTTTTCCAAACATCTCTTTTTTTGGGGCAGAGGATCTACTAAACTGGGAGCCGCACATCATGGAGAACTTGAACATATAACGTATCGGTATCGTGAAACTTGGGAACTAAAAGATTATCTATGTAATTCATGTAAGTTTTCACATCCAATGCAGTCAGCCATAATACATAAAATCTTGACCATTATTGATAAATTCAATCATCAGTACCGTTTAATACTTGTACAGGTTAGTTCACAATTTTAAGTAAAGCTTGGTTTTGGGATTTTGTAACCCCCAGTTCCAATCGCCATATAGCTTTCTTTAAGATTTAAGCAAAATTGGTAAAGTTACATAATCCCCCCATAAAATGGAGGTGGTTTCAAACCAAGCCTTGTCTTTAATTTTAACAATAAAAACTGTCAGCTTAGAGGGTAGTCACCATGTTTTCCCTTCAGTCTCTAAACAGAGGGCGAGTCAACGTGTACCTCAAAGTGGTGCTAAATGTCAACAAGAGAGTTCAACCCCAGTTTTCACCTGTCTTTAAACCATTAGGCTGCAAATGGGTGCCAGCCCCACCTTTTTTAATGACTCATATACCGCCAACATCATCCTCCATCCCTTTCTCAAACCTTTACCCATCACCATATCTCTTTTAATTTCCAAGACCCCATCATGATGTCCAGATGTCCACTTCCACTCCCACCATTTCACCAAACACCAGGGGCAAGTGGTCTTACTTCACGTATAACGTTTCACACTAGAAATTATAAGTTTCAGAAATTACAAAAGCGCACAATCTGAATAAATATCTAAATTACAAGACATTGAATATTAACACATCCAGATAAAATATTAATGCAAAAAATAAAAGAACCTCTCATGGCAATAACACAGGTATTCCTTAGTCTTAAAGTTACTTTGCATCCTTGAATGCCCCTTCTCACAACACTCAGTAGCCCAAAAATTTTTAATCAGCCAATGATTAGTTCCATCAGTATTACTACAATATCCAACTGAATGGAAGGCAAGCTCAAGGTAGTAGCAGCACATTAACTGTGCTTAGAATAATGCCACATTCGAGGCACTGGCGGCATCCAGGTTTCAGGCTTCTCTCAACTGCTAAAGAGTTCCGTAGCCCTAATTTGCTAGTCTGATTTGCCTTGTTGAAAGATGCAAGGCTATGCTCTTTTAGGCTTGCAGGAAAACGCTTGCAGGCTTTTCCTTGTTAAAAGCTTTTTTTGCCTTATATGTATAGAAAACAGCATCATTTCATTGGTTTCTTTGTCCAGATGCAACTATGAGCTGGTTGTGTGCCCTTCTTTTGCCATTTTCAACAGATATGGACAGATGGGAAACATCATAACTTCACTGAAAGTTAAGGATTTGATCCTATAAAAAATTAAACATATTGGGTTTGATTTGAAACTACCCTCAAACTCTAGGGGAAATTTCGCCTAAATGGGAATTGGTTCCAAAAAGAAAAATAATTGCAAGAATTACAAACTCTGAAAAGAATGCAGGAAAAGATGAATTGAATTTCATCCCATGATAGAGAAGAAACAAAATCCTACTGCTAATGACATACAGCACACATGTTTTTCAGTAATTGTCAATACAATAAAGAGTACAGCTTATCCCATTACAAGCTTAACATAGAAAGTAAAGACACTAGCACTTTCAAATTCAGCATAGAAAATCGAGATTTGGACCATACCAGATAAGTTTTACAAGGTTGCAAGTGGAGATCCTACACTGGTGAAGTAAGATGAGAGATCAACATCCAAGTCGTCATACATGGTAATGAAAGGATGAGCCTGGGTTTCACAACAATAAAACACCATCAGATTTTAGAATATCACTAAGGACCATCCTACTTGATTTGTTCAACGTCAATAAATAAATTATTGAAAAAAAAAAAAGGATGGAAAATAGACATGGATTATGGATACCATAAGTTGATGTGCTGATGGTCTAGCTTCTGGTTCTTTCTGAACACTGAAATAAACAAAAGATCCCAAAAAGGATATAATCTCATGAGATCAGAAGTTGCAAATATTAAAGATAAAATGAAAACTGAATGCCAAATGTAAGCCAGGTTGGCAAACACGCGATACAATAATCATTTGGAACGTAGACAAGACAAAGAAAGCTTTTCAGTTGATCACTCCAATCATTTCGGAAAGGGCAAAAATGGCAGGGAATGGAAAAGGATGTCAGGTAAGATACAATTTCTTTTGTTTGACTTTAACCACAGGCTCACTAATGCCATATAAGTACAAATGAACATCAAAGTGAACAATGGTCCCATATTCTTTTCTTCTCCACACAGATATGAATCAAAATGAAAATCCATTCAGACTTTCAAAAACTCAGCTACTGAAGCATTGTCAAACTTTACCACGCAGAAATAAAAGAGCAGAACTGTGGAGAGAATTTATCTGAAGGTGCGGAAGGTGGTGGTTTCTCAACGATAGTTTCCATAAGCTCATAAAAGTTTCCCCATCCTTCACCCTGCTCTGGTGGTGAATATGGGAATTGACCTGTTGCACACTCAAGCAATACTAATCCCAAACTCCAAATGTCACTTTTGGAGCCATATTTGCCTCCAACAATTCTCTCTGGCTACAGAACACATTGCAGACAAACAGCAGGAAAACTTCAGAAATAATGGGCATCATTTGTATGCTTCTTAGCATCTAGAAGAGGAAAAAAGTAATGACATTTATAAGAGTTATTAATTCACTCACAGACATATAGTTGTACGTGCCAACAAACGTATTGGCCTGCCCAGAGGTGCTTGCCAAAATTGCACTCACACCAAAGTCAGTAATCTTCACTTCCCCTATATGATTTATCAACAAATTAGAGGGTTTTAAGTCCCTGTGGATAACGTGTTTTTCTTGATGAAGATACAGCAAACCTTCCAGCACCTACATAAACGATCAAAAGGAAGAACGTGAAAATAACGCGTTTTAATTAATAATAGTGATAGCTAACTTTTCAAACAAGTCATTTTCCCCACCTGCTTACAGATAGCAGCAAGATATGGCTCTGGAACTGTTTTGACTTTTTTCAGAAAATCTAATAGAGATCCACCATCCATGTACTCTAAGATGATTGAAATAGCACCATTATCATAGAAAGACTGGTAACAGACAACGACATATGGACATTGTGCCGATTGATTAATTTTCAACTCCTGAGCAATTTGCCGGCGATATACTTCATCAATATTCATTTGAATTACCTGAATGAATAAAGAAGAACTAATGAAAAAGTGAGGAGGAGAGATATCTGAGTAATAGAATATGCACAAATGTTCAGCAGGAGGTATTGTTAGTTGGTTAACGATTCTGCAAAGGCATAACGGGAAAAAAAAGACTCAGAGCCACATAAGAACAAAAAGATAATCCTTTAAAAAGCAATAAAATGGATTCAAAAAGATGGTTGGGATATAAGGACGCTTGAGAAGTGGTCTCAACCTCACTCATCTCAAAATATGAATTCAATGGTTTAGAAACCTTTTGGGCATCCATTTTTGGGTGACTATAGTTGTTTTTCTATAAAAAAAAGATGTGATGTGAGGAAAAAGAAGATATTTTAGCTAGAAAAACAGAGGACGAATGGTGAAAAGGCATAAAAACAATTTAATTTATGACTAAAGTAGGAATAGCTTTAAGAACTATCTAATCTATTCTTTACTCACAACTAAACAAGATGGGAATTATGCATTCCCAATGCCAAGACAACAACAATGCTCAATGCATTACCTCGCAGGGGGAGAGCTATTAAAAATTATGAAAATTGTCGAGATACTGTAAAAAATTAGAACTGAAGATGGTAATAAGAAAATAAACTTCTTTTTTATCACACAATATTTTACTGGAAATGTTGAGTGTGAATGATGCACAAAGAAAACTAATGATATGTATTAAATTTTACACTACCTTTAATGCAAAGAATTGACCAGTCCATTTGTGTTGCACCAATTGCACAATCCCACCATTTCCTTTTCCTATGACTTTAATAGTGTCTATGTCTGCTAAACTCAACTGGTTGTCTGTTGGCTTGATAGGAGGTGGCTGAACACAGGCATTCACATCAAACACAATAATAATAATAAAATCTCGTGTAGGAATTTAATCAGAGCATAACAGATTAAAATCCACTCTTTGAAAATTTTGAAATTCACTGCTAAGATTTCAATCTATGAGATTCAGCTGGTGAATATCATTTTTCTAACTTCATCTACTGGTCAGATTGCCAGGAACGTTCATTAACTAGCCATAGTTAATTATTTTCCATCCCTGTAGACTGAAGAGTTCAAAGGAAATATTCTAACTTACGAACATTACAGTGACTGAAGTATCATTTTCCAAATTAATATAACCATGGACAACAATAATGGTACTTTGAGAAGGTTTTGACTATTCAAATAACACTTATTATGGGCAAGTTGGGTTCATTCTCCAGTAGTATTCTGACGATGGACACAAGAAGATTCGTGGATCAACGCTGATCCCTCAGGAGCCAAAAGCCATTACCTTTACTCAGCAACCAAACAAGGAAAACAATAGAAATTCTGATCTAATCAGCTCTACCGGGCGGTTCTTCCCGCATTTGTAAAAATAAAATAAAAGCGATTCTTAATTTGCGCAGGAAGAAGCTCAAATGCAAAACGCCCGGATTGGAAAAAATCCATAAATACCCCTTTTTTTGCTAGAATGATATTTTCCGTGCTCATATGCTACCAACATATAAAAAAAAGTTTAAAAAAACCCACACAGAATTTATGGACATTGTGCTGAGAAAACCCCAAGGATTCAGAAACTAAAATTAGAAATATTCATCTTACAGCTTCAACTTCGGTCTGAGAGACAATTCGAACCCCTTCTCTGTTCACGAGCAGGTCGCCATCCATAAACGTACCGCTTTGAGTCCTATAACCGATCCAAAACTACAATTTTAGCCAACAAAAAATAAAAAAAAGCAAGAAAGACGGAAAAAAAAAAAAAACATATATTACACTACAATCGCGAGAAAGAGAGACACTTACAGGAACTTGGCCAAGGAGACCTCGTCGGGGGGAGGGAGAGTAAGTTTGAGATTAGGGATTAAGTTTCCCTTCCTCATTATGGCTAAGCTTACCAATTCGAAGCCTATCGCCTGAACTGAATGATTGGAAAGCTTTTAGGGTTGCACACACACACTGAGAGAGAGAGAGAGATGTAGGAGTGAATTGATGTGATAATGAATAATTAAAAAACGAAAAAAAAAAAAGAGAAATAAATAAACAGAGACAGGGGGAGGAGGGCCCGGGGGCCGGTGGGGTTTGGAAGTATGGAGTCTATGGACTAGCACTAGTACTTTTCAGCTAAAGACCGGTCACCATTAACACCCCCGCAAGCTTCAAAGAAATCAAAAACAAAACCCGCAAAATAGAATAATGAAAACCTTCCCAAAGATGATGGCACTTTCGTTTACTTTTCTTGTGTTTACTTCCCCGCGCAAATTTTTTTTTTTTTTTTTATATATTTATCAAAATCTCTTTAATTAATTTGAAAGTAATTTTTTTTAAAAAATAATAATACATACAGTCTGAATAAATATTAAAAAAATGAGTTTCCTAGTTAGAAAAATAATTATTTTTACATAAACCTCCTATTTATTCATTTTTTTTAATAATTATATAGTGCTTAAATATTTATTCATTTCCCATAATTCTTCCTAAGTCCATAAATTTTCTTTTCAAGCCAAATATATATTTAATGAATCCTACCCGATGTTTACAAAACTTTTAAAAAAATAATACCTAAAATATTATCTTGATTTCAAAATCTTCAAAACATAAAAAAAAATATTACATCCAATAATACTTCTAGAATGCAATCATATTATAAAAAGGGTTTGGTTTTTATTATAATTTATAAAATCTTTTACGGGTGATTACCTTTTTATTTTTATTTTTATTTTTATAAAAGTTAATGTGATTTAGCTTTGGATTAGAAACTAATCATCCAAATTCATTTTTCCACCTGCTTTTATTAAGGAAGAAAAACTAAACGAGGCGTTTTCTTCTAAATTAAGTTCAGGAACACTTTTTTCTGCACGTGATCTGACTAGTCAGGTTATGCGATTACCAACTCTACAAGAAATTATAAGGAAAATTTTACTACGCCTCTTCATATATTTTTTTTATTATTTAATGATTAAAAAAGTGAATATTAATATATTCATATTTTTTATTTTTTAAAAATATTTAAATTAAAAAATTAAAAATAAAATTAATTTACAATAAGGGCACACTCATAGCCAAATCTCGGTAGCATTGTAGCACTACCTAATTATATATAGAATAATGCTTAGTTTTTTTTATTATTAAAAAGTATTTTTAAAAGATATTTTGAATTTCTTAAAAAAATATAAAGAGGGTATAAAAAATTGTATTTTTTTTTTTTTTTAAATACCAGTTGTCCTTGTCGGTAGCATCCATAGGTGGATCCATTTGTTACGTAACATCAGTCGTATTCGTGGAAATTTCATGACAACTTACATTTCTGCATGTAATAATTTCTTCTTTCTATATCCACTCATAATATATACACACACACACACATATATATAATATATATAGTATATTAATATATATTCGTCCATGAAATCATAGATCCAAATTCATTAAATTGAACAATTTAAAAAATTATATATATATATATATATATATATATTTTAGTTTACCGAATATCTTTAAATATTATTTATATGCATCATGATTCATGGAGTCTACAACTAGATATGCAAACTCGAATACATATTTGGTTACTCGGCTTTATCCAGATTCGCATTTGAGTTTATATTGAGATCCAAATACTCATTCAGGTTAACTTGGTTATAACCTAGGTAGGTATCCGACCTTCCCCAATTATAAACGTTGAGCTATCCAAATATATAGATTTGTCAAAAAACCGTTTTAAAGAGAAAGATTACAAACATAAAACCACATCGTTTCATCTATAAGGCAAATTATTTTGGAAACGTGAGACCTGGTTATCAATATCCACATTATATAACCGTACCCGTAATCAAATACCCATAATCAACATCCACTCTTTCAAATGAACTTAATTTTTTAGATTTAAAGGTAGATTTGGATGTTGAGAAGACTTGTTAATAGTAATAAAAAATATGTGAAAAGTAATAATAAAATAATTAATAGTAATAAAAAATAAATAAAAACTTAATGAATAATAGTAAAAGTAAGTGAAAACTAATAATAAAATAATAAATACCCAGACGCAACCTAAAAGTTGGATTGAAAAAAGAAAAAATCTAGTTACAAGCATAACTGTACACTAATATGTACACTAATTTATTGTGATTGGTCAAAAAGTAGATTTTATTAAAAATAGTACTAATTTAAATTTTAAATATAAAAAAAATTAATATTAATACACATATTAATATGCAACTTTATTTATACGTATCAAAACTCTTGAAAAAATTTTTGCATGAATGCACAATTTCATTTACAGCTAGTATTATTTAGAAAATAGAAAGAGTTTCCCTTTCCTCAACAACAATTAATGAGGGAGCTCCTACACGTCAACCATTACTCTCTTGGGAGACAGGTTTTGGAGTAATTCTTCTCCCCCATAATACCTTTGTCCAAAACGGAGCTCCACTTTTATCATGAGCTGCTACCCCTTGGAGGAAATAAGACATTTATTACAATCCCAATCATGACCTGCTATGCAAGGTTGTGCTGCAAAGTAATGGGACCACTCATGTCATGGATAAGGGTACCACCCCTTCTCTCCCCTCTTTGGGGGAAGAAAAGGGTGAAAGGGAATCTCTCGAGTTTTTCCCATACTTGCAAGATTTTATACTTATCTTATGCTTAGCTATTCAGGTAAAAACATTACGCTTTTTTAAAAAGACAAAAATTAGTTTCTCTTGCATATTTGCTTAATGAGAAATACTAAATCCATCGATAATGTATCTCGAGAATATGTCTCGAATCTTTTTTTTTTTTTTTAAACATAATAATTAAGGAGTATTTTTTAATAATATTGTGATTTTTTTAAAAAATATTTAAGAATATAAAAAAATAAATGAAAAAAAATAAAGAAATAAAATTTCTTTTCTCGAGATCGAGTTCGTGCTACCTTCTCGATAGATGTAGCATTGCTTTTTGCATAACCGTTAATGTTTATATATAAGTAAATTCAATTTTTAAGTCAGTGTGTAGAATATATTTAGTAAATTGCATAGTGACATAATTTAATATAAAAGATAAAATTTAAAATTTAAAACTTATAAAATTTATACTCCACATCACTGCTTTGAAAATGAAATTAACTTATTGAAGACTTTAGCCCGGTCCTTTTCATCCATCCCATATCACATATCTATGATATGTTATAAAGTTACTCTACAACAAAGATGGTGACGGATCTTCGTTCACACTGCCTTTTTCCTCGGTGGAGAATAATATTATGTGGTTAACATCATTTTGGGATGCATGTGTTGTTTGACTTGTTGAGTCTTTTCACATAAAAACCTGTCCCTTGTGTTAAATTTCAACAACAATATTAATGTTATATATAATTATATTAGCTAGGTCAGTCTCCGGCACGCGAGACGTGTTCCCACACCGCATCACGTTGAGGTTGAACGTCCCCAAATGATTCTCAATGTTATTCGAGGAAATTAACCATAATAATAATAATTCTCAGTTCACGTCCCTATCATTAAATAATAATTAACTCATTCGAAATTATTTATTCTTGAATTTAGAAAACAAGAAAACGTGGTAGATAGATATTTTTGCTTGCTTACAAAATAAGTATGTCAAGGAAAATGATTATTTACGATAAATTCATTTTGATAAGAATTAATCTTTTTTTTTTATCATAAATGTTTTTCTTGCCGCGTGTAAGTGTATTAAGCTCATAGAAAGCAATATTTTTTTATAATAATTTTTTTAAAATTTTTTTAAATATAGTCACTTTTATGTATTTCTTGTACACTCCATTAATATAATTGACTGTATCATTTTTTTTAACATAAAATAAATATTTTGACAAATCATATAAGTGAAGTGTATAAAAAATATGATTAATTGAACTTTTTTTTTTTTGTTCAATCTTAAACGCAGCATTACAACTTAATAGTGGGTATGCTAGATTAATCCAACTAAGAAGAAAGGGGCTCAAGTAATTAACAGTGATATTTATGAGATAAATAGATGAAGTAATGTAATTTGCTGAAATTTTAGTGGTGGTTAGGATTCAGAGATGAAATAAGATAATTTTATATAAAAGATAAAAGTTAAATAAAATATTATTTAAAAATAATTTTTATGTTTTAAAATATAAAAATATTGAATTAAAATTTTAAAAAATTAAATTATTTATTATATTTCGAATCCGAACGGATCTTAATTTTAGGGGTGTAAGAATAAACCGACAAACTGGCCCGGACTAGTTGGTTCAGTTCAGTTTTCGACCGGTTCAATTTGGAATTGGTTCTTTCATTTTAAAAACCGGTCAAATCCGATTCAGAATCGGTTTTATGTTTTCCAACACCTAACCGGACTAATTCACATATTATATATATTTTATTAATTTTTAATATTATATATAATATATTTTATATATAATATATATAATTATGTATAAAATAATATATTATAATTTATAATATAACATTTTCATCTTAAACATAAATATTTATTTGATAATATGTTTTAAATATAAAATATATATATTAAATACATTTTTCAACGTATCTCTTTTGATAAATATATTAATAATATTAATATATTTAATATATTAAAACTGAAAAATTGGACCGAATCATATTGAAATTTGTAAAATTGGATATATCAATTTAAGAAGGAATAGATGCATAATCAATTTTTAAAAATATAAAATTAATATATACCTATTCGATTTAAAACCGGATCAAATTGAACGCTTTACACCCTACTTAATTTAGTGGAAAAATTAGCACTAAGTTTCAAGGAAATTAACCTAGCTAGTTGTCAAGCCATAGTCAAAAGTAGCATACAGCCAGCTTTTCGATCTTCTGCTCTCTCTGACACCCTCTCGGTGTCCTTTATCTTTGCTGTAACGATTGCCATCTGGCATCTAGCTCTGAGCGTGCAAGACTGGGTTTACTTTCTAATAGCATGATAATACAAATGTAAATTTAATAAAAAATTTAACTAGGATTTGAAAATATTTTATATTAAATTATTTAATTTTAAAGTTTTTAATTTTTAACCATAATAAAATTAAAGTTTATAATCAAATTTAATTGTTATTATTTTACTTCTAAATGAATAAAAAATAATATTTTTATACTCTATCTTCCCTCTATTCTCACTCATTATTTTCATTATTTCTCTTACGTTATTTTTTCATATTATTGAATAAAAAATAATAATGTATTTTCATATAAATTTTAATTTAGAAAAAAAATTAATAGAAAATTTTTTTAAAAAATTTATAATATTTTATTATTATTATAATTAATAAATAAATAATCTAAAATAAAAATAAATTTTGAATGAAATATTTAAATATAAAATTATGTCATATTATATAAATTATACATTTACATTTAAATAATCTAATAGAATGTTATAAGAAGGCAGTGGATAGTGGGAGCCATGTGTGCGAGCTGACGTACGAGGTTTTCAAAGTTAGCCAGCAAGGTACCTGCAAGGCTGCAACGAAGTTAATACAGCTATCCACCGCCACTTCAACCAGGAGCCACCTTTTCTGCTATAACTTTTGCTTTACTGGAGCCTTATCTCTCCAGCAGACGCGTTGGCTGTGCCGTATTTTAATTAAATTATTTTAAGTGGTTGATATATTTAATATATATAAATTATATTTATAAGTGTAATTTAAAATGATAAGATTTAAGTTAAAAAAACCATATGGAGAAAAAATAAATTAGAATTATCAAATCACCACTTGTTCAATCACTTGGATCATTTATGAAAAGGAAAAATTTAGTTACAAACACAATTATGTATTAATCTACGTATTAATTTAATGTGATTGGTTAAAAAGTAAATTTTATTTAAAAAAATGTTAATTTAAATTTTAAGTATGAATGAATTAGTATTAATACGCAGATTAATATGCGACTTTACTTGTATGTAGCAAAACTCTTATGAAAATATGAAGATTTAACTATTTATATTTATCTTAACAATTATCTCATTAGTACGTTAGATCTTCAATCTTGACACCTGTGGATCAAACTCTTTTATAACAATAAGACTTAATACGAGAAATATTTAATTAATTGAATGAAGTGTAAAGTAATTATGATTCGAATTGATCAAGACTTGCATATCTGATTATTTATATTTTAATAATTCTATTTTAAAGCTTTTACATTATATATTATTTATTTACTATAATTTGATTTTTTAAAAAAAATTAAAATTTAAATCTTAAAAATAAAATTATGTCAAATATTAATAAGAATATATATCAAAACTAGGCTTTTCCAAAGTAGCTTTATTAGTCAAGGGTGATCGAAGTAGTCTTGGCAAGCTGACGGACACGAGCTGACAGAGACAAAGATAGTAGGCCGGGAGGTCATGCATGCAAGTCCTTGCAGAATGGATAAGAAAGAGCGAAGACACGAGATAAAGTACAAATGCCACATGTGCCAAAGCCGCCATGAGCAGTCTACTTCCAGCATGCATGTGTGTATATATATATATATATAGTGCTAAATACCATGCATCTTCCATATATAATTAGCAGCCACCATATATCCATCACTATAATTATTGTCCCCGGTTACGCGTTTAGTCCACCATTACATCCACCCGTTGGCATACATGCACGGCCTAGCCTCCTGGACAGCATGAACCACAGAAATTAAGGATGTCGCGTATGCATTAAGTACGTACTGATCTCGACCTGACTGACTGTTTGTTGCCAGACGGGCATGATGTATTCATTGCACAATGTCACTTCTTTCATGTGGTCAAAATATGCATTCTCTAAACTTGGAAATTATTACAAGTTGAAAAAGGGGAAAACGCGGCTACCAAGACTAATATATATGGAGTAATAAAATATATTACACCACCCTCTTATTTTCATTCTGTAATATAAGATTATGTGACATATTTATTATCATTAGATGATAAATAATTATTTAATAAGATAATAAAATCACTCGTGGGTTAAGATTTATTTTCTGCTTTTGATTATTACTTTTGGTTTATATTATATTTTTACTAGTTATTCGTAATATTTTTAATACGTTTGTTTTAAATGAGTTTGTATTTAAACAAATTCTGGTATCTAATTAACTGACTTTATTATTCTGCTGCTTTATTTTGATGTACACGTGTTACATGTATACACACTTAATATTTGGCGATGGAATGTGTGATCCATGTTATCATCATCCCGACAACTCAATTTTCACTTATCCTTACGTAGAAGTTGGGGGCGTCACACGTGCAATACTACAGCTCTACAATCCCACTGATTTAGCAAGTTAACATATTAGTATAATCAATGGCAGACTCATGTTGTGCTTAGGGGGGTGGGGCATGGAAAGTTATAATCCCATATGCTCGCTAAAATTTAAAATTTTATAAAATTTCAACATTTCTAAAAATGCATCTTTCCAATTTTTTCCCATAGTTTTAAAATTTTATATAATTTTCTTATATTATCTATTTTTAAGGATGTGACTTCACTAAAATTAACTTAAACTAAGTTTAAGATAAATAATAAATTCATTAATATGGATCTCAAAATTTTTTGTTATACAATATTAGACTTCTTAATATAGAATACAAAGTGAAAATATAATATATATATATATATATATATATATATATATATATATATTTAAGGTTGATGATAATCTATATGAAAAATAATTGAGAGGTTTTATCCTCTAGATTTCATTGAGCATGAAAAAGTTTATTTAATGTCTTAATTATATTATTATATGTTTAATATGACATAAAAATATATAGATTTTACATGAAATTTAATAAACTAGCTAGATTACACACTAGAATGTAAGATTGCATTAGATCACTTAATAGATTTTATTAAAAAAATGGATTCTACATATTTCATTAAAAAAAATAATGGATAAATATTATTCTATAAAATATTAGCATCATAAATCTGAAACATATATTAAGTTATGTTTTTAGAATTTTATTTTTATGTGTATATAACAAATTATTAAAATCTAGTTTTATATATAGTTATGATTTTTGAATTTTTAACTCTTTTTTATTTTACATAAATATATATATTACACGATAGAAAAGTTGGCCCGGTTGTGCCACTAGAAATAATTAATTGAATTATTTGACATTCCGTAGAGGGATTGATTTGTATCTTCTGTGTCCTTTTACAAATTACAATAGAAATTTTCCTCGTGTATATTCTGTATGATGAATACGCAATGCATGGATTTCCAAAACCATTTTTTAACAAACTTATTTAGTTAATATAAAACAATAATTAAAAAACATCCCAAATATTGCCAGATATTCAAGTCAGAAAGTTGTATGCAAATTAACTCCAATTTTATGCATTTCGCCTCTTGCTTTAACTTCACAAAACTTTAGATTCTCTCAGTCATATTCTCTTTAAGGATGTTTGAAAAAAGTTTCAATTTCATCCCATTTGATTTCATTTCATCCCATTTGATTTAATTTCATCTTATTTCTTTTTCAAATATCATTCAAATACAAACACTTTCAAACTAATCATTACCACATTTCCAAACTTTTAAATAAAAAATAATAATAATTCAACTTTTTCCAATCTCAAAATAAAAAAATTATATAATTGATTGGAAATATTTAATTGATTGGATGAACCGTAAAGTTATGATTCGAATTGATCAAGACTTGCATACCCGATTATTTATATTTTAATAACTCTATTTTACAGTTTTTACACTCCACACTATCTACTCAACATAATTCGATTTGAAATATTAATTTTAAAATTTAAATATTATCAATTAAATTATATTAAATATTAATAAGAATATATACCAAAACTAGGCTTTTCCAAGTAGCTTTATTAGTCAAGGGTGATCGAAGTAGTCTTGGCAAGCTGACAGATACGAGCTGACAGAGACATCTTCTTTATGAAGATACCAGGGAGGTAATGCAAGCAAGTCCCTTGCAGAATGGATAAGAAAGACCGAAGACACGAGAAAAAGAAGGACAAATGCCACAAGTGCCCAAGCAGCCATGAGCAGTCTATTTCCAGCATGCATGTATATATATATACTAGGGGTGCTACCCGCCCCTTAGGAAGCGGGGCCACCCCTTATCCGCCCCCCACCCCTGTATGATTAAATAGTACTTACATCTTAAATTATTTGTTGCGGGAATCTTTAATTTTATTAATCATAAATTAACGTGATGACATTCGCTTTTGGTTTTTACTACCTTATCTTTTAGACGTTATTATAATTGCAAGAATCCAAATTTGATTGAGGAAGGTGGGACCTAACGTGGGAAAATCTTCTGTCTTCTTACGCGTGCATATCTTTTTTGTAGACCCCACGAATATCATCAATTAGATTTCATCAACGCGTAGTCATGCGTTGATCTTATCGCTAAAAATTACTAATTAATTTTGGAAAGAGTACATGATTGATTAATCGCTGAAAGAAGGAGTTCTTCATGATCTTGCAAAACTAAGAGGTGCTTACTCATAACTTATTCTTTAACAGCAAAAGTATAATAAAAAAATTAAATAAAAACTTGGATCAAAAAGAAAAAAAAAACATATGAACATAGATAGAAAAAAAAATTGTTATGTGGATCTGAGAAATAGAAACTTAATATACATCAATCGCACAACAAGGAGGAAAAAAAGTGCCAGAAATTAAACAGATGGAAAAAAAAAGACAGACGGAGAGACTTAGCTGAGCTTGAAAAACACAGATCCAGAGAGACAAAAACGGTGGCCAGCTTTTTAGACCGGACAAGCACCGCATTATTTTTAAGTCTTCTGGAATTGTCAGGCGCCGCAAGGCTAGTCTACTACATCTCTTGTCTCTTGTAAGAGACGCTTCACGAGAGAGGTGAACAATAGAGGTGCTTGTCATAATTTTTCTATAAAAGAGATATTCAGCTATCTTCACTCGCATCCCACTTCTTTACTTTTCTGTAATTAGTCTGCATTCTTACTCTACAATGGCCAGCAATCTTCTCGTAACCAATACTGAGGTATTCAACACCTTTTCACAGCTGTTTCTGCTTCCTGCTATTGGTCTATAGTCAATACAATAATGATCTGGCTAATAAGTCAGATGTTGAAGCTATCTACGAGCTTGTAAATCTGGTACCCATTACTCATCAGCTATTTATGCATTTTCTCAGCGACTACAATCCAAACCTTATGATTTGGACAAACTCAATGAGAAAATTTCTATCCTTCAGCGCCTTCTTCAGAGTCTACATGAAGATAGAAGAATAAAGAAGAGAATAGGAAATTAAAATCCTTGCTTAATCTTCTTTTAGATTGCCTACTCCTTTAGACAGAGATGCTACGCAATTTTAGAGGAGCAAGATCGTTTGAAGATGAGGCGAAATGCCTCAAATTTCTGTAATTTTTTTCAAATAATAAAATAA